>JBBPBR010001407.1:0-28947 GCA_037974775.1 Cicer pinnatifidum | reverse complement strand
TGTGTCATTGGATGATCAATTAGGTCATTTTCGTCCTCCCTAGGCTTATTCTTGTCCAATTAGGGTTTTTAACCAATCTTGTGCATCCAATAGCTGTGCTTGTGTCATTGAAAGATCAATTAGCTCATTTTCGTCCTCCCTAGGCTTATTCTTGTCCAATTAGGGTTTTTAACCAATCTTATGCATCCAATAGGTGTGTTTGTGTCATTGGATGATCAATTAGGTCATTTTCGTCCTCCCTAGGCTTATTCTTGTCCAGTTAACATTTTTAACCAATCTTGTGCATCCAATAAGTTTGTTTGTGTCATTGAATTAATATTTAGGTCATTTTCGTCCTCCCTAGGCATATTCTTGTCCAATTAGGGATTTTAACCAATCTTGTGCATCCAAAAGGTGTGTTTGTGTCATTGGATGATCAATTAGGTCATTATCGTCCTCCCTAGGCTTATTCTTGTCCAATTAGGGTTTTTAACCATTCTTGTGCATCCAATAAGTTTGTTTGTGTCAATGAATTAATATTTAGGTAATTTTCGTCCTCCCTAAGCTTATTCTTGTCCAATAAGGTTATTAACCAATCTTGTGCATCCAATAGGTGTGTTTGTGTCATTGGATGATCAATTAGGTCATTTTCGTCCTCCCTAGGCTTATTCTTGTCCAATTAGGGTTTTTAACCAATCTTGTGCTTCCAATAAGTTTGTTTGTGTCATTGATTTAATATTTAGGTCATTTCCGTCTTCCCTAGGCATATTCTTGTCCAATTAGGGTTTTTAACCAATCTTGTGCATCCAATAGGTGTGTTTGTGTCATTGGATGATCAATTAGGTTATTTTCGTCCTCCATAAGCTTATTCTTGTCCAATTAGGGTTTTTAACCAATCTTGTGCATCCAATAAGTTGAGTTGTGTCATTGGATTAACATTTAGGTCATTTTCGTTCTCCCTAGGCTTATTCTTGTCCAATTAGGGTTTTTAACCAATCTTGTGCATCCAATAAGTTCATTTGTGTTATTGGATTAACATTTAGGTCATATTCGTCCTCCCTAGGCATATTCTTGTCCAACTTAGGTTTTTAACCAATCTTGTGCATCCAATAAGTTGAGTTGTGTCATTGGATTAACATTTACGTCATTTTCGTTCTCCCTAGGCTTATTCTTGTCCAATTAGGGTTTTTAACCAATCTTGTGCATCCAATAGGTGTGTTTGTGTCATTGGATGATCAATTAGGTCATTTTCGTCCTCCCTAGGCATATTCTTGTCCAATTAGGGTTTTTAACCAATCTTGTGCATCCAATAGGTGTGTTTGTGTCATTGGATGATAAATTAGGTCATTGTCGTCCTCCCAAGGCTTATTCTTGTCCAATTAGGTTTTTTAACCAATCTTGTGCATCCAATAAGTTAAGTTGTGTCATTGGATTAACATTTAGGTCATTTTCATCCTCCCTAGGCTTATTCTTGTCGAATTAGGTTTTTAACCAATCTTGTGCATCCAATAAGTTCATTTGTGTCATTGGATTCACATTTAGGTCATTTTCATCCTCCCTAGGCATATTCTTGTCCAATTAGGGTTTTTAACCAATCTTGTGCATCCAATAGGTGTGTTTGTGTCATTGGATGATCAATTAGGTCATTTTCGTCCTCCCTAGGCTTATTCTTGTCCAATTAGGGTTTTTAACCAATCTTGTGCATCCAATAAGTTCATTTGTGTCATTGGATGATCAATTAGGTCATTTTCGTCCTCCCTAGGCATATTCTTGTCCAACTAGGGTTTTTAACCAATCTTGTGCATCCAATAGGTGTGTTTGTGTCATTGGATGATCAATTAGGTCATTTTCGTCCTCCCTAGGCTTATTCTTGTCCAATTAGGGTTTTTAACCAATCTTGTGCATTTAATAAGTTCATTTGTGTAATTGGATTAACATTTAAGTCATTTTCGCCCTCCCTAGGCATATTCTTGTCCAATTAGGGTTTTTAACCAATCTTGTGCATCCAATAGGTGTGTTTGTGTCATTGGATGATCAATTAGGTCATTTTCGTCCTCCCTAGGCTTATTCTTGCCCAATTAGGGGTTTTAACCAATCTTTTGCATCCAATAAGGTTAGTTGTGTCATTGGATTAACATTTAGGTCATTTTCGTCCTCCCTAGGCTTATTCTTGTCCAATTAGGGTTTTTAACCAATCTTGTGCATCCAATAAGTTCATTTGTGTCAATGGATTAACATTTAGGTCGTTTTCGTCCTCCCTAGGCATTTTATTGTCCAATTAGAGTTTTAGACCAATCTTGTGCATCCAATTGGTGTGTTTGTGTCATTGGATGATCAATTAGGTTATTTTCGTCCTCCCTAGGCTTATTCTTGTCCAATTAGTGTTTTTAACTAATCTTGTGCATCCAATAAGTTCATTTGTGTCATTGGATGATCAAATAGGTCATTTTCGTCCTCCCTAGGCATATTCTTGTCCAATTAGGGTTTTTAACCAATCTTGTGCATCCAATAGGTGTGTTTGTGTCATTGGATGATCAATTAGATCATTTTCGTCCTCCCTACGCTTATTCTTGTCCAATTAGGGTTTTGAACCAATCTTGTGCATCCAATAAGTTCATTTGTGTCATTGGATTAACATTTAGGTCATTTTCGTCCTCCCTAGGTATATTCTTGTCCAATTAGAGTTTTAGACCAATCTTGTGCATCAAATAGGTGTGTTTGTGTCATTGGATGATCAATTAGGTTATTTTGGTCCTCCCTAGGCGTATTCTTGTCCAATTAGGGTTTTTAACTAATCTTGTGCATCCAATAAGTTCATTTGTGTCATTGGATGATCAATTAGGTCATTTTCGTCCTCCCTAGGCATATTCTTGTCCAATTAGGGTTTTTAACCAATCTTGTGCATCCAATAGGTGTGTTTGTGTCATTGGATGATCAATTAGGTCATTTTTGTCCTCCCTAGGCTTATTCTTGTCTAATTAGGGTTTTTAACCGATCTTGTGCATCCAATAGGTGTGTTTGTGTCATTGGATGATCAATTAGGTCATTTTCGTCCACCCTAGGCATATTCTTGTCCAATTAGGGTTTTTAACCAATCTTGTGCATCCAATAGGTGTGTTTGTGTCATTGGATGATAAATTATGTCATTTTCGTCCTCCCTAGGCTTATTCTTGTCCAATTAGGGTTTTTAACCAATCTTGTGCATCCAAAAGGTTTGTTTGTGTCATTGGATGTTCAATTATGCCATTTTCGTCCTCCCTAGGCATATTCTTGTCCAATTAGGGTTTTTAACCAATCTTGTGCATCCAATAGGTGTGTTTGTGTCATTGGATGATCAATTAGGTCATTTTCGTCCTCCCTAGGCTTATTCTTGTCCAATTAGGGTTTTTAACCAATCTTGTTTATCCAATAAGTTTGTTTGTGTCATTGAATTAATATTTAGGTCATTTTCGCCTTCCCTAGGCATATTCTTGTCCAATTAGGGTTTTTAACCAATCTTGTGCATCCAATAGGTGTGTTTGTGTCATTGGATGATCAATTAGGTCATTTTCGTCCTCCCTAGGCTTATTCTTGTCCAATTAGGGTTTTTAACCAATCTTGTGCATCCAATAAGTTTGTTTGTGTCATTGAATTAATATTTAGGTCATTTTCGTCCTCCCAAGGTATATTCTTGTCCAATTAGGGTTTTTAACCAATCTTGTGCATCCAATAAGTTCATTTGTGTCATTGGATTAACATTTAGGTCATTTTCGTCCTCCCTAGGCATATTCTTGTCCAATTAGGGTTTTTAACCAATCTTGTGCATCCAATAGGTGTGTTTGTGTCATTGGATGATCAATTAGGTCATTTTCGTCCTCCCTAGGCATATTCTTGTCCAGTTAGGGTTTTTAACCAATCTTGTGCATCCAATAGGTGTGTTTACGTCATTGGATGATCAATTAGGTCATTTTCGTCCTCCCTAGGCTTATTCTTGTCCAATTAGGGTTTTTAAGCAATCTTGATCATCCAATAAGTTCATTTGTGTCATTGGATTAACATTTAGGTCATTTTCGTCCTCCCTAGGCATATTCTTGTCCAATTAGGGTTTTTAACCAATCTTGTGCATCCAATAGGTGTGTTTGTGTCATTGGATGATCAATTAGGTCATTTTCGTCCTCCCTAGGCTTATTCTTGTCCAATTAGGATTTTTAACCAATCTTGTGCATCTCATAAGTTCATTTGTGTCATTGGATTAACATTTAGGTCATTTTCGTCCTCCCTAGGCATATTCTTGTCCAATTAGGGTTTTTAACCAATCTTGTGCATCCAATAGGTGTGTTTGTGTCATTGGATGATCAATTAGGTCATTTTCGTCGTCCCTAGGCTTAGTCTTGTCCAATTAGGGTTTTTAACCAATCTTGTGCATCCAATAAGTTCATTTGTGTCATTGGATAATCAATTAGGTCATTTTCGTCCTCCCTAGGCATATTCTTGTCCAACTAGGGTTTTTAACCAATCTTATGCATCCAATAGGTGTGTTTGTGTCATTGGTTGATCAATTAGGTCATTTTTGTCCTCCCTAGGCTTATTCTTGTCCAATTAGGGTTTTTAACCAATCTTGTGCATCCAATAAGTTGAGTTGTGTCATTGGATTAACATTTAGGTCATTTTCGTCCTCGCTAGGCTTATTCTTGTCCAATTACGGTTTTTAACCAATCTTGTGCATCCAATAAGTTCATTTGTGTCATTAGATTAACATTTAGGTCATTTTCGTCCTCCCTAGGCATATTCTTGTCCAATTAGGGTTTTTAACCAATCTTGTGCATCCAATAGGTGTGTTTGTGTCATTGGATGATCAATTAGGTCATTTTCGTCCTCCCTAGGCATATTCTTGTCCAATTAGGGTTTTTAACCTATCTTGTGCATCCAATAGGTGTGTTTGTGTCATTGGGTGATCAATTAGGTCATATTCGTCCTCCCTAGGCTTATTCTTGTCCAATTAGGGTTTTTAACCAATCTTGTGCATCCAATAGGTGTGTTTGTGTCATTGGATGATCAAATTAGGTCATTTTCGTCCTCCCTAGGCATATTCTTTTCCAATTAGGGTTTTTAACCAATCTTGTGCATCCAATAGGTGTGTTTGTGTCATTGGATGATCAATTAGGTCATTTTCATTCTCCCTAGGCTTATTCTTGTCCAATTAGGTTTTTAACCAATCTTGTGCATCCAATAAGTGCATTTGTGTCATTGGATTCACATTTAGGTCATTTTCATCATCCTTAGGCTTATTCTTGTCCAATTAGGGTTTTTAACCAATCTTGTGCATCCAATAAGTTCGTTTGTGTCATTGGATTAACATTTAGGTCATATCCGTCCTCCCTAGGCATATTCTTGTCCAATTAGGGTTTTTAACCAATCTTGTGCATCCAATAGGTGTGTTTGTGTCATTGGATGATCAATTAGGTCATTTTCGTCCTCCATAGGCTTATTCTTGTCCAATTAGGGTTTTTAACCAATCTTGTGCATCCAATAAGTTTGTTTGTATCATTGAATTAATATTTAGGTCATTTTGGTCCTCCCTAGGCATATTCTTGTCCAATTAGGGTTTTTAACCAATCTTGTGCATTCAATAGGTCTGTTTGTGTCATTGGATGATCAATTAGGTCATTTTCGTCCTCCCTAGGCATATTCTTGTCCAATTAGGGTTTTTAACCAATCTTGTGCATCCAATAGGTGTGTTTGCTTCATTGGATGATCAATTAGGTCATTTTCGTCCTCCCTAGGCTTATTCTTGTCCAATTAGGGTTTTTAACCAATCTTGTGCATCCAATAGGTGTGTTTGTGTCATTGGGTGATCAATTAGGTCATATTCGTCCTCCCTAGGCTTATTCTTGTCCAATTAGGGTTTTTAACCAATCTTGTGCATCCAATAGGTGTGTTTGTGTCATTGGATGATCAAATTGGGTCATTTTCGTCCTCCCTAGGCATATTCTTGTCCAATTAGGGTTTTTAACCAATCTTGTGCATCCAATAGGTGTGTTTGTGTCATTGGATGATCAATTAGGTCATTTTCGTCCTCCATAGGCTTATTCTTGTCCAATTAGGGTTTTTAACCAATCTTGTGCATCCAATAAGTTTGTTTGTGTCATTGAATTAATATTTAGGTCATTTTGGTCCTCCCTAGGCATATTCTTGTCAAATTAGGGTTTTTAACCAATCTTGTGCATTTAATAGGTGTGTTTGTGTCATTGGATGATCAATTAGGTCATTTTCGTCCTCCCTAGGCCTATTCTTGTCCAATTAGGGTTTTTAACCAATCTTGTGCATCCAATAGGTGTGTTTGTGTCATTGGATGATCAATTAGGTCATTTTCGTCCTCCCTAGGGTTATTCTTGTCCAATTAGGGTTTTTAACCAATCTTGTGCATCCAATAAGTTGAGTTGTGTCATTGGATTAATATTTAGGTCATTTTCATTCTCCCTAGGCTTATTTTTGTCGAATTAGGTTTTTAACCAATCTTGTGCATCCAATAAGTTCATTTGTGTCATTGGATTAACATTTAGGTCATTTTCGTCCTCCCTAGGCATATTCTTGTCCAATTAGGGTTTTTAACCAATCTTGTGCATCCAATAGGTGTGTTTGTGTCATTGGATGATCAATTAGGTCATTTTCGTCCTCCCTAGGCTTATTCTTGTCCAATTAGGGTTTTTAACCAATCTTGTGCATCCAATAGGTGTGTTTGTGTCATTGGATGATCAATTAGGTCATTTTCGTCCTCCCTAGGCTTATTCTTGTCCAATTAGGGTTTTTAACCAATCTTGTGCATCCAATAAGTTCTTTTGTGTCATTGGATTAACATTTAGGTCATATCCGTCCTCCCTAGGCATATTCTTGTCCAATTAGGGTTTTTAACCAATCTTGTGCATCCAATAGGTGTGTTTGTGTCATTGGATGATCAATTAGGTCATTTTCGTCCTCCATAGGCTTATTCTTGTCCAATTAGGGTTTTTAACCAATCTTGTGCATCCAATAAGTTTGTTTGTGTCATTGAATTAATATTTAGGTCATTTTCGTCCTCCCTAGGCATATTCTTGTCCAATTAGGGTTTTAACCTATCTTGTGCATTCAATAGGTGTGTTTGTGTCATTGGATGATCAATTAGGTCATTTTCGTCCTCCCTAGGCATATTCTTGTCCAATTAGGGTTTTTAACCAATCTTGTGCATCCAATAGGTGTGTTTGTGTCATTGGATGATCAATTAGGTCATTGTCGTCCTCCCAAGGCTTATTCTTGTCCAATTAGGGTTTTTAACCAATCTTGTGCATCCAATAAGTTAAGTTGTGTCATTGGATTAACATTTAGGTCATTTTCATCCTCCCTAGGCTTATTCTTGTCGAATTAGGTTTTTAACCATTCTTGTGCATCCAATAAGTTCATTTGTGTCATTGGATTCACATTTAGGTCATTTTCATCCTCCCTAGGCATATTCTTGTCCAATTACGGTTTTTAACCAATCTTGTGCATCCAATAGGTGTGTTTGTGTCATTGGATGATCAATTAGGTCATTTTCGTCCTCCCTAGGCTTATTCTTGTCCAATTAGGGTTTTTAAGCAATCTTGTGCATCCAATAGGTTTGTTTGTGTCATTGGATGATCAATTAGGTCATTTTCGTCCTCCCTAGGCTTATTCTTGTCCAATTAGGGTTTTTAACCAATCTTGTGCATCCAATAGGTTTGTTTGTGTCATTGGATGATCAATTAGGTCATTTTCGTCCTCCCTTGGCTTATTCTTGCCCAATAGTGTTTTTAACCAATCTTGTGCATCCAATAAGTTGAGTTGTGTCATTGGATTAGCATTTAGGTCATTTTCGTTCTCCCTAGGCTTATTCTTGTCCAATTAGGATTTTTAACTAATCTTGTGCATCCAATAAGTTTATTTGTGTCATTGGATTAACATTTAGGTCATTTTCGTCCTCCCTAGGCATATTCTTGTCCAATTAGGGTTTTTAACCAATCTTGTGCATCCAATAGGTGTGTTTGTGTCATTGGATGATCAATTAGGTCATTTTCGTCCTCCCTAGGCTTATTCTTGTCCAATTAGGGTTTTTAACCAATCTTGTGCATCCAATAAGTTCGATTGTGTCATTGGATGATCAATTAGGTCATTTTCGTCCTCCCTAGGCATATTCTTGTCCAACTAGGGTTTTTAACCAATCTTGTGCATCCAATAGGTGTGTTTGTGTCATTGGATGATCAATTAGGTCATTTTCGTCCTCCCTAGGCTTATTCTTGTCCAATTAGGGTTTTAAACCAATCTTGTGCATCCAATAGGTGTGCTTGTGTCATTGAAAGATCAATTAGGTCATTTTCGTCCTCCCTCGGCTTATTCTTGTCCAATTAGGGTTTTTAACCAATCTTATGCATCCAATAGGTGTGTTTGTGTCATTGGATGATCAATTAGGTCATTTTCGTCCTCCCTAGGCTTATTCTTGTCCAGTTAGCGTTTTTAACCAATATTGTGCATCCAATAAGTTTGTTTGTGTCATTGAATTAATATTTAGGTCATTTTCGTCCTCCCTAGGCATATTCTTGTCCAATTATGGTTTTTAACCAATCTTGTGCATCCAATAGGTGTGTTTGTGTCATTGGATAATCAATTAGGTCATTTTCGTCCTCCCTAGGCTTATTCTTGTCCAATTAGGGTTTTTAACCATTCTTGTGCATCCAATAAGTTTGTTTGTGTCATTGAATTAATATTTAGGTCATTTTCGTCCTCCCTAAGCTTATTCTTGTCCAATTAGGGTTTTAACCAATCTTGTGCATCCAATAGGTGTGTTTGTGTCATTGGATGATCAATTAGGTCATTTTCGTCCTCCCTATGCTTATTCTTGTCCAATTAGGGTTTTTAACCAATCTTGTGCATCCAATAAGTTTGTTTGTGTCATTGAATTAATATTTAGGTCATTTCCGTCCTCCCTAGGCATATTCTTGTCCAATTAGGGTTTTTAACATATCTTGTGCATCCAATAGGTGTGTTTGTGTCATTGGATGATCAATTAGGTTATTTTCGTCCTTCATTGGCTTATTCTTGTCCAATTAGGGTTTTTAACCAATCTTGTGCATCCAATAAGTTGAGTTGTGTCATTGGATTAACATTTAGGTCATTTTCGTTTTTCCTTGGCTTATTCTTGTCCAATTAGGGTTTTTAACCAATCTTGTGCATCCAATAAGTTCATTTGTGTTATTGGATTAACATTTAGGTCATTTTCATCCTCCCTAGGCATATTCTTGTCCAATTAGGGTTTTTAACCAATCTTGTGCATCCAATAGGTGTGTTTATCTCATTGGTTGATCAATTAGGTCACTTTGATCCTCCCTAGGCTTATTCTTGTCCAATTAGGGTTTTTAACCAATCTTGTGCATCCAATAAGTTCTTTTGTGTCATTGGATTAACATTTAGGTCATTTTCGTCCTCCCTAGGCATATTCTTGTCCAATTAGGGTTTTTAACCAATCTTGTGCATCCAATAGGTGTGTTTGTATCATTGGATGATCAATTTAGGTCATTTTCGTCCTCCCTAGGCATATTCTTGTCCAATTAGGGTTTTTAACCAATCTTGTGCATCCAATAGGTGTGTTTGTGTCATTGGATGATCAATTAGGTCATTTTTGTCCTCCCTAGGCTTATTCTTGTCCAATTAGGGTTTTTAACCAATCTTGAGCATCCAATAGGTTTGTTTGTGTCATTGGATGATCAATTAGGTCATTTTCGTCCTCCCTAGGCTTATTCTTGTCCAATTAGGGTTTTTAACCAATCTTGTGCATCCAATAGGTGTGTTTGTGTCATTGGATGATCAATTAGGTCATTTTCGTCCTCCCTAGGCTTATTCTATCCAATAAGTTCATTTGTGTCATTGGATGATCAATTAGGTCATTTTCGTCCTCCTTAGGCATATTCTTGTCCAACTAGGGTTTTTAACCAATCTTGTGCATCCAATAAGTTCATTTGTGTCATTGGATGATCAATTAGGTCATTTTCGTCCTCCCTAGGCATATTCTTGTCCAACTAGGGTTTTTAACCAATCTTGTGCATCCAATAGGTGTGTTTGTGTCATTGGATGATCAATTAGGTCATTTTCGTCCTCCCTAGGCTTATTCTTGTCCAATTAGGGTTTTTAACCAATCTTGTGCATCTAATAAGTTCATTTGTGTCATGTGATGATCAATTAGGTCATTTTCGTCCTCCCTAGGCTTATTCTTGTCCAATTAGGATTTTTAACCTATCTTGTGCATCCAATAAGTTGAGTTGTGTCATTGGATTAACATTTAGGTCATTTTCGTTCTCGCTAGGCTTATTCTTCTCCAATTAGGGTTTTTAACCAATCTTGTGCATCCAATAAGTTCATTTGTGTCATTGGATGATCAATTAGGTCATTTTCGTCCTCCCTAGGCATATTCTTGTCCAACTAGGGTTTTTAACCAATCTTGTGCATCCAATAGGTGTGTTTGTGTCATTGGATGATCAATTAGGTCATTTTCGTCCTCCCTAGGCTTATTCTTGTCCAATTAGGGTTTTTAACCAATCTTGTGCATTTAATAGGTGTGCTTGTGTCATTGAAAGATCAATTAGGTCATTTTCGTCCTCCCTAGGCTTATTCTTGTCCAATTAGGGTTTTTAACCAATCTTATGCATCCAATAGGTGTGTATGTGTCATTGGATGATCAATTAGGTCATTTTCGTCCTCCCTAGGCTTATTCTTGTCCAGTTAGCGTTTTTAACCAAAATTGTGCATCCAATAAGTTTGTTTGTGTCATTGAATTAATATTTAGGTCATTTTCGTCCTCCCTAGGCATATTCTTGTCCAATTATGGTTTTTAACCAATCTTGTGCATCCAATAGGTGTGTTTGTGTCATTGGATGATCAATTAGGTCATTTTCGTCCTCCCTAGGCTTATTCTTGTCCAATTAGGGTTTTTAACCAATCTTGTGCATCCAATAGGTGTGTTTGTGTCATTGGATGATCAATTAGGTCATTTTCGTCCTCCCTAGGCATATTCTTGTCCAATTAGGGTTTTTAACCAATCTTGTGCATCCAATAAGTTGAGTTGTGTCATTGGATTAACTTTTAGGTCATTTTCGTCCTCCCTAGGCTTATTCTTGTTCAATTAGGGTTTTTAACCAATCTTGTGCATCCAATAAGTTCATTTTTGTCATTGGATTAACATTTAGGTCATTTTCGTCCTGCCTAGGCATATTCTTGTCCAATTAGGGTTTTTAACCAATCTTGTGCATCCAATAGGTGTGTTTGTGTCATTGGATGATCAATTAGGTTATTTTCGTACTCCCTAGGCTTATTCTTGTCCAATTAGGGTTTTTAACCAATCTTGTGCATCCAATAGGTGTGTTTGTGTCATTGGATGACCAATTAGGTCATTTTCGTCCTCCCTAGGCATATTCTTGTCCAATTAGGGTTTTTAACCAATCTTGTGCTTCCAATAGGTGTGTTCGTGGCAATAGATGATCAATTAGGTCATTTTCGTCCTCCCTAGGCTTATTCTTGTCCAATTAGGGTTTTTAACCAATCTTGTGCATCCAATAGGTGTGTTTGTATCATTGGATGATCAATTAGGTCATTTTCGTCCTCCCTAGGCTTATTCTTGTCCAATTAGGGTTTTTAACCAATCTTGTGCATCCAATAGGTGTGTTTGTGTCATTGGATGATCAATTAGGTCATTTTCGTCCTCCCTAGGCTTATTCTTGTCCAATTAGGGTTTTTAACCAATCTTGTGCATCCAATAGGTGTGTTTGTGCTATTGGATGATCAGTTAGGTCATTTTCGTCCTCCCTATGCATATTCTTGTCCAATTAGGGTTTTTAACCAATCTTGTGCATCCAATAGGTGTGTTTGTGTCATTGGATGATCAATTAGGTCATTTTCGTCCTCCCTAGGCTTATTCTTGTCCAATTAGGGTTTTTAACCAATCTTGTGCATCCAATAGGTTTGTTTGTGTCATTAAATTAATATTTAGGTCATTTTCGTCCTCCCTAGGCATATTCTTGTCCAATTAGGGTTTTTAACCAATCTTGTGCATCCAATAGGTGTGTTTGTGTCATTGGATGATCAATTAGGTTATTTTCGTCCTTCCTAGGCTTACTCTTGTCCAATTAGGGTTTTTAACCAATGTTGTGCATCCAATAAGTTCATTTGTGTCATTGGATTAACATTTAGGTCATTTTCGTCCTCCCTAGACATATTCTTGTCCAATTAGGGTTTTTAACAAATCTTGTGCATCCAATAACTTTGTTTGTGTCATTGAATTAATATTTAGGTCATTTTCGTCCTCCCTAGGCATATTCTTGTCCAATTAGGGTTTTTAACCAATCTTGTGCATCCAATAGGTGTGTTTGTGTCATTGGATGATCAATTAGGTCATTTTCGTCCTCCCTAGGCATATTCTTGTCCAATTAGGGTTTTTAACCAATCTTGTGCATCCAATAGGTGTGTTTATGTCATTGGATGATCATTTAGGTCATTTTCGTCCTCCCTAGGCATATTCTTATCCAATTAGGGTTTTTAACCAATCTTGTGCATCCAATAGGTGTGTTTGTGTCATTGGATGATCAATTAGGTCTTTTCGTCCTCTTTATGCTTATTCTTGTTCAATTAGGGTTTTTAACCAATCTTGTGCATCCAATAACTTTGTTTGTGTCATTGAATTAATATTTAGGTCATTTTCATCCTCCCTAGGCATATTCTTGTCCAATTAGGGTTTTTAACCAATCTTGTGCATCCAATAGGTGTGTTTGTGTCATTGGATGATCAATTAGGTCATTTTCGTCCTCCCTAGGCATATTCTTGTCCAATTAGGGTTTTTAACCAATCTTGTGCATCCAATAGGTGTGTTTGTGTCATTGGATGATCAATTAGGTCATTTTCGTCCTCCCTAGGCATATTCTTGTCCAATTAGGGTTTTTAACCAATCTTGTGCATCCAATAGGTGTGTTTGTGTCATTGGATGATCAATTAGGTTATTTTCTTCCTCCCTATGCATATTCTTGTCCAATTAGGGTTTTTAACTAATCGTGTGCATCCGATAAGTTCATTTGTGTCATTGGATGATCAATTAGGTCATTTTCGTCCTCCCTAGGCATATTCTTGTCCAATTAGGGTTTTTAACCAATCTTGTGCATCCAATAGGTGTGTTTGTGTCATTGGATGATCAATTAGGTCATTTTCGTCCTCCCTAGGCATATTCTTGTCCAATTAGGGTTTTTAACCAATCTTGTGCATCCAATAGGTGTGTTTGTGTCATTGGATGATCAATTAGGTCATTTTCGTCCTCCCTGGGCTCTTTCTTGTCCAATTAGGGTTTTTAACCAATATTGTGCATCCAATAAGTTTATTAGTGTCATTGGATGATCAATTAGGTCATTTTCGTCCTCCCTAGGCTTATTCTTGTCCAATTAGGGTTTTTAACAAATCTTGTGCATCCAATAAGTTCATTTGTGTCATTGGATGATCAATTAGGTCATTTTCGTCCTCCCTATGTATATTCTTGTACAACTAGGGTTTTTAACCAATCTTGTGCATCCAATAAGTTCGTTTGTGTCATTGGATGATCAATTAGGTCATTTTCGTCCTCCCTAGGCATATTCTTGTCCAACTAGGGTTTTTAACCAATCTTGTGCATCCAATAGGTGTGTTTGTGTCATTGGATGATCAATTAGGTCATTTTCGTCCTCCCTAGGCTTATTCTTGTCCAATTAGGGTTTTTAACCAATCTTGTGCATCCAATAGGTGTGTTTGTGTCATTGGATGATCAATTAGGTCATTTTCGTCCTCCCAAGGCTTATTCTTGTCCAATTAGGGTTTTTAACCAATCTTGTGCATCGAATAACTTTGTTTATGTCTTTGAATTAATATTTAGTTCATTTTCGTCCTCCCAAGGCATATTCTAGTCCAATTAGGGTTTTTAACCAATCTTGTGCATCCAATAGGTGTGTTTGTTTCATTGGATGATCAATTAGGTCATTTTCGTCCTCCCTAGGCTTATTCTTGTCCAATTAGGGTTTTTAACCAATCTTGTGCATCCAATAAGTTCGTTTGTGTCATTGGATGATCAATTAGGTCATTTTCGTCCTCCCTAGGCATATTCTTGTCCAACTAGGGTTTTAAACCAATCTTGTGCATCCAATAGGTTTGTTTGTGTCATTGGATGATCAATTAGGTCATTTTCGTCCTCCCTAGGCTTATTCTTGTCCAATTAGGGTTTTTAACCAATCTTGTGCATCCAATAGGTTTGTTTGTGTCATTGGATGATCAATTAGGTCATTTTCGTCCTCCCTAGGCCTATTCTTGCCCAATAGTGTTTTTAACCAATCTTGTGCATCCAATAAGTTGAGTTGTGTCATTGGATTAGCATTTAGGTCATTTTCGTCCTCCCTAGGCTTATTCTTGTCCAATTAGGATTTTTAACTAATCTTGTGCATCCAATAAGTTTATTTGTGTCATTGGATTAACATTTAGGTCATTTTCGTCCTCCCTAGGCATATTCCTTTCCAATTAGGGTTTTTAACCAATCTTGTGCATCCAATAGGTGTGTTTGTGTCATTGGATGATCAATTAGGTCATTTTCGTCCTCCCTAGGCTTATTCTTGTCCAATTAGGGTTTTTAACCAATCTTGTGCATCCAATAAGTTCATTTGTGTCATTGGATGACCAATTAGGTCATTTTCGTCCTCCCTAGGCATATTCTTGTCCAACTAGGGTTTTTAACCAATCTTGTGCATCCAATAGGTGTGTTTGTGTCATTGGATGATCAATTAGGTCATTTTCGTCCTCCCTAGGCTTATTCTTGTCCAATTAGGGTTTTTAACCAATCTTATGCATCCAATAGGTGTGCTAGTGTCATTGAAAGATCAATTAGGTCATTTTCGTCCGCCCTAGGCTTATTCTTGTCCAATTAGGGTTTTTAACCAATCTTATGCATCAAATAGGTGTGTTTGTGTCATTGGATGATCAATTAGGTCATTTTCGTCCTCCCTAGGCTTATTATTGTCCAGTTAGCGTTTTTAACCAATATTGTGCTTCCAATAAGGTTGTTTGTGTCATTGAATTAATATTTAGGTCATTTTCGTCCTCCCTAGGCATATTCTTGTCCAATTAGGGTTTTTAACCAATCTTGTGCGTTCAATAGGTGTGTTTGTGTCATTGGATGATCAATTAGGTCATTTTCGTCCTCCCTAGGTATATTCTTGTCCAATTAGGGTTTTTAACCAATCTTGTGCATCCAATAGGTGTGTTTGTGTCATTGGATGATCAATTAGGTCATTGTCGTCCTCCCAAGGCTTATTCTTGTCCAATTAGGGTTTTTAACCAATCTTGTGCATCCAATAAGTTAAGTTGTGTCATTGGATTAACATTTAGGTCATTTTTATCCTCCCTAGGCTTATTCTTGTCGAATTAGGTTTTTAACCAATCTTGTGCATCCAATAAGTTCATTTGTGTCATTGGATTCACATTTAGGTCATTTTCATCCTCCCTAGGCATATTCTTGTCCAATTAGGGTTTTTAACCAATCTTGTGCATCCAATAGGTGTGTTTATCTCATTGGTTGATCAATTAGGTCACTTTGATCCTCCCTAGGCTTATTCTTGTCCAATTAGGGTTTTTAACCAATCTTGTGCATCCAATAAGTTCTTTTGTGTCATTGGATTAACATTTAGGTCATTTTCGTCCTCCCTAGGCATATTCTTGTCCAATTAGGGTTTTTAACCAATCTTGTGCATCCAATAGGTGTGTTTGTATCATTCGATGATCAATTTAGGTCATTTTCGTCCTCCCTAGGCATATTCTTGTCCAATTAGGGTTTTTAACCAATCTTGTGCATCCAATAGGTGTGTTTGTGTCATTGGATGATCAATTAGGTCATTTTCGTCCTCCCTAGGCTTATTCTTGTCCAATTAGGGTTTTTAACCAATCTTGTGCATCCAATAGGTGTGTTTGTGTCATTGGATGATCAATTAGGTCATTTTCGTCCTCCCTAGGCTTATTCTTGTCCAATTAGGGTTTTTAACCAATCTTGTGCATCCAATAAGTTCATTTGTGTCATTGGATGATCAATTAGGTCATTTTCGTCCTCCCTAGGCTTATTCTTGTCCAATTAGGGTATTTAACCAATCTTGTGCATCCAATAACTTTGTTTGTGTCATTGAATTAATATTTAGGTCATTTTCGTCCTCCCTAGGCATATTCTTGTCCAATTAGGGTTTTTAACCAATCTTGTGCATCCAATAGGTGTGTTTGTGTCATTGGATGATCAATTAGGTCATTTTCGTCCTCCCTAGGCTTATTCTTGTCCAATTAGGGTTTTTAACCAATCTTGTGCATCCAATAAGTTCATTTGTGTCATTGGATGATCAATTAGGTCATTTTCGTCCTCCCTAGGCTTATTCTTGTCCAATTAGGGTTTTTAACCAATCTTGTGCATCCAATAAGTTCATTTGTGTCATCGGATGATCAATTAGGTCATTTTCGTCCTCCCTAGGCTTATTCTTGTCCAACTAGGGTTTTTAACCAAGCTTGTGCCTCCAATAGGTGTGTTTGTGTCATTGGATGATCAATTAGGTCATTTTCGTCCTCCCTAGGCTTATTCTTGTCCAATTTGGGTTTTTAACCAATCTTGTGTGTCCAATAAGTTCATTTGTGTTATTGGATTAACATTTAGGTCATATTCGTCCTCCCTAGGCATATTCTTGTCCAATTAGGGTTTTTAACCAATCTTGTGCATCCAATAGGTGTGTTTGTGTCATTGGATGATCAATTAGGTCATTTTCGTCCTCCCTAGGCTTATTCTTGTCCAATTAGGGTTTTTAACCAATCTTGTGCATCCAATAAGTTTGTTTGTGTCATTGAATTAATATTTAGGTCATTTTCGTCCTCCCTAGGCATATTCTTGTCCAATTAGGGTTTTTAAACAATCTAGTGCATCCAATAGGTGTGTTTGTGTCATTGGATGATCAATTAGGTCATTTTCATCCTTCCTAGGCTTATTCTTGTCCAATTAGGGTTTTTAACCAATCTTGTGCATCCAATAAGTTTGTTTGTGACATTGAATTAATATTTAGGTCATTTTCGTCCTCCCAAGGCATATTCTTGTCCAATTAGGGTTTTTAACCAATCTTGTGCATCCAATAGGTGTGTTTGTGTCATTGGATGATCAATTAGGTCGTTTTTGTGCTCCCTAGGCTTATTCTTGTCCAATTAGGGTTTTTAACCAATCTTGTGCATCCAATAAGTTTGTTTGTGTCATTGAATTAATATTTAGGTCATTTTCGTCCTCCCTAGGCATATTCTTGTCCAATTAGGGTTTTTAACCAATCTTGTGCATCCAATAGGTGTGTTTGTGTCATTGGATGATCAATTAGGTCATTTTTGTCCTCCCTAGGCTTATTCTTGTCCAATTATGGTTTTTAACCAATCTTGTGCATCCAATAGGTGTGTTTGTGTCATTGGATGATGAATTAGGTCATTTTCGTCCTCCCTAGGCATGTTCTTGTCGAACTAGGGTTTTTAACCAATCTTGTGCATCCAATAGGTGTGTTTGTGTCATTGGATGCTCAAATAGGTCATTTTCGTCCTCCCTAGGCTTATTCTTGTCCAATTAGGGTTTTTAACCAATCTAGTGCATCCAATAAGTTTGTTTGTGTCATTGAATTAATATTTAGGTCATTTTCGTCCTCCCTAGGCATATTCTTGTCCAATTAGGGTTTTTAACCAATCTTGTGCATCCAATAGGTGTGTTTGTGTCATTGGATGATCAATTAGGTCATTTTCGTCCTCCCTAGGCTTATTCTTGTCCAATTAGGGTTTTTAACCAATCTTGTGCATCCAATAACTTTGTTTGTGTCATTGAATTAATATATAGGTCATTTTCGTCCTCCCTAGGCATATTCTTGTCCAATTAGGGTTTTTAACCAATCTTGTGCATCCAATAGGTGTGTTTGTGTCATTGGATGGTCAATTAGGTCATTTTCGTCCTCCCTAGGCATATTCATGTCCAATTAGGGTTTTTAACCAATCTTGTGCATCCAATAGGTGTGTTTGTGTCATTGGATGATCAATTAGGTCATTTTCGTCCTCCCTAGGCATATTCTTGTCCAATTAGGGTTTTTAACGAATCTTGTGCATCCAATAGGTGTGTTTGTGTCATTGGATGATTAATTAGTTCATTTTCGTCCTCCCTAGGCTTATTCTTGTCCAATTAGGGTTTTTAACCAATCTTGTGCATCCAATAAGTTCATTTGTGTCATTGGATTAACATTTAGGTCATTTTCGTCCTCCCTAGGCATATTCTTGTCCAATTAGGGTTTTTAACCAATCTTGTGCATCCAATAAGTTGAGTTGTGTCATTGAATTAATATTTAGGTCATTTTCGTCCTCCCTAGGCATATTCTTGTCCAATTAGTGTTTTTAACCAATCTTGTGCATCCAATTGGTGTGTTTGTGGCAATGGATGATCAATTAGGTCATTTTCGTCCTCCCTAGGCTTATTCTTGTCCAATTAGGGTTTTTATACCAATCTTGTGCATCCAGTAGGTGTGTTTGTGTCATTGGATGATCAATTAGGTTATTTTCGTCCTCCCTAGGCTTATTCTTGTCCAATTAGGGTTTTTAACCAATCTTGTGCATCCAATAAGTTCATTTGTGTCATTGGATTAACATTTAGGTCATTTTCGTCCTCCCTAGGCATATTCTTGTCCAATTAGGGTTTTTAACCAATCTTGTGCATCCAATAGGTGTGTTTGTGTCATTGGATGATCAATTTAGGTCATTTTCGACCTCTCTAGGCATATTCTTACCCAATTAGGGTTTTAAACCAATCTTGTGCATCCAATAAGTTGAGTTGTGTCATTGGAATATCATTTAGGTCATTTTCGTCCTCCCTAGGCTTATTCTTGTCCAATTAGAATTTTTAACCAATCTTGTGCATCCAATAGGTGTGTTTGTGTCATTGGATGATCAATTAGGTCATTTTCGTCCTCCCTAGGCTTATTCTTGTCCAATTAGGGTTTTTAACCAATCTTGTGCATCCAATAGGTGTGTTTGTGTCATTGGATGATCAATTAAGTTATTTTCGTCCTCCTAAGGCTAATTCTTGTCCAATTAGGGTTTTTAACCAATCTTGTGCATCCAATAAGTTGAGTTGTGTCATTGGATTAAATTTAAGTCATTTTCATCCTCCCTAGGCATATTCTTGTCCAATTAGGGTTTTTAACCAATCTTGTGCATCCAATAGGTGTGTTTGTGTCATTGGATGATCAATAGGGTCATTTTCGTCCTCCCTAGGCTTATTCTTGTCCAATTAGGGTTTTTAACAAATCTTGTGCATCCAATAAGTTCATTTGTGTCAATGGATGATCAATTAGGTCATTTTCGTCCTCCCTAGGCATATTCTTGTCCAACTAGGGTTTTTAACCAATATTGTGCATCCAATAAGTTCATTTGTGTCATTGGATGATCAATTAGGTCATTTTCGTCCTCCCTAGGCATATTCTTGTCCAACTAGGGTTTTTAACCAATCTTGTGCATCCAATAGGTGTGTTTGTGTCATTGGATGATCAATTAGGTCATTTTCGTCCTCCCTAGGCTTATTCTTGCCCAATTAGGGTTTTTAACCAATCTTGTGCATCCAATAAGTTGAGTTGTGTCATTGGATTAGCATTTAGGTCATTTTCGTCCTCTCTAGGCTTATTCTTGTCCAATTAGGGTTTTTAACCAATCTTGTGCATCCAATAAGTTCATTTGTGTCATTGGATTAACATTTAGGTCATTTTCGTCCTCCCTAGGCATATTCTTGTCCAATTAGGGTTTTTAACCAATCTTGTGCATCCAATAAGTTCATTTGTGTCCTTGAATTAACATTTAGGTCATTTTCGTCCTCCCTAGGCATATTCTTGTCCAATTAGGTTTTTTTAACCAATCTTGTGCTTCCAATAGGTGTGTTTGTGTCATTGGATGATCAATTAGGTCATTTTCGTCCTCCCTAGGCTTATTCTTGTCCAATTAGGGATTTTAGCCAATCTTGTGCATCCAATAACTTTGTTTGTGTCAATGAATTAATATTTAGGTCATTTTCGTCCTCCCTAGGCATATTCTTGTCCAATTAGGGTTTTTGACCAATCTTGTGCATCCAATAGGTGTGTTTGTGTCATTGGATGATCAATTAGGTCATTTTCGTCCTCCCTAGGCTTATTCTTGTCCAATTAGGGTTTTTAACCAATCTTGTGCATCCAATAAGTTCATTTGTGTCATTGGATGATCAATTATGTCATTTTCGTCCTCCCTAGGCATATTCTTGTCCAACTAGGGTTTTTAACCAATCTTGTGCTTCCAACAGGTATGTTTGTGTCATTGGATGATCAATTAGGTCATTTTCGTCCTTCCTAGGCTTATTCTTGTCCAATTAGGGTTTTTAACCAATCTTGTGCATCCAATAAGTTCATTTGTGTCATTGGATTAACATTTAGGTCATTTTCGTCCTCCCTAGGCATATTCTTGTCCAATTAGGGTTTTTAACCAATCTTGTGCATCCAATAGGTGTGTTTGTGTCATTGGATGATCAATTAGGTCATTTTCGTCCTCCCTAGGCTTATTCTTGTCCAATTAGGGTTTTTAACCAATCTTGTGCATCCAATAGGTGTGTTTGTGTCATTGGATGATCAATTAAGTCATTTTCGTCCACCCTAGGCTTATTCTAGTCAAATTAGGGTTTTTTAACCAATCTTGTGCATCCAATAGGTGTGTTTGTGTCATTGGATGATCAATTAGGTCATTTTCGTCCTCCCTAGGCATATTCTTGTCCAATTAGGGTTTTTAACCAATCTTGTGCATCCATTAGGTGTGTTTGTGGCAATGGATGATCAATTAGGTCATTTTCGTCCACCCTAGGCTTATTCTAGTCAAATTAGGGTTTTTAACCTATCTTGTGCATCCAATAGGTGTGTTTGTGTCA
Organism: Cicer pinnatifidum; assembly: GCA_037974775.1. Lineage (NCBI taxonomy): Eukaryota > Viridiplantae > Streptophyta > Magnoliopsida > Fabales > Fabaceae > Cicer > Cicer pinnatifidum. Next base: position 7,976 of record JBBPBR010001407.1, on the reverse strand, counting down.
TTGGATGATCAATTAGGTCATTTTCGTCCTCCCTAGGCATATTCTTGTCCAATTAGGGTTTTTAACCAATCTTGTGCATCCAATAGGTTCATTTGTGTCATTGGATTAACATTTAGGTCATATCCGTCCTCCCTAGGCATATTCTTGTCCAATTAGTGTTTTTAACCAATCTTGTGCATCCAATAAGTTTGTTTGTGTCATTGAATTAATATTTAGGTCATTTTCGTCCTCCCTAGGCATATTCTTGTCCAATTAGGGTTTTTAACCAATCTGGAGCATCCAATAGGTGTGTTTGTGTCGTTGGATGATCAATTAGGTAATTTTCGTCCTCCCTAGGCTTATTCTTGCCCAATTAGGGTTTTTAACCAATCTTGTGCATCCAATAACTTTGTTTGTGTCATTGAATTAATATTTAGGTCATTTTCGTCCTCCCTAGGCATATTCATGTCCAATTAGGGTTTTTAACCAATCTTGTGCATCCGATAGGTGTGTTTGTGTCATTGGATGATCAATTAGGTCATTTTCGTCCTCCCTAGGCTTATTCTTGTCCAATTAGGGTTTTTAACCAATCTTGTGCATCCAATAAGTTCATTTGTGTCATTGGATTAACATTTAGGTCATATCCGTCCTCCCTAGGCATATTCTTCTCCAATTATGGTTTTTAACCAATCTTGTGCTTCCAATAGGTGTGTTTGTGTCATTGGATGATCGATTTGGTCATTTTCGTTCTCCCTAGGCTTATTCTTGTCCAATTAGGGTTTTTAACCAATCTTGTGCATCCAATAAGTTCATTTGTGTCATTGGATTAACATTTAGGTCATTTTCGTCCTCCCTAGGCATATTCTTGTCCAATTAGGGTTTTTAACCAATCTTGTGCATCCAATAGGTGTGTTTGTGTCATTGGATGATCAATTAGGTCATTTTCGTCCTCCCTAGGCTTATTCTTGTCCAATTAGGGTTTTTAACCAATCTTGTGCATCCAATAAGTTCATTTGTGTCATTGGATGACCAATTAGGTCATTTTCGTCCTCCCTAGGCTTATTCTTGTCCAATTAGGGTTTTTAACCAATCTTGTGCAACCAATAACTTTGTTTGTGTCATTGAATTAATATTTAGGTCATTTTCGACCTCCCTAGACATATTCTTGTCCAATTAGGGTTTTTAACCAATCTTGTGCATCCAATAAGTTTGTTTGTGTCATTGAATGATCAATTAGGTCATTTTCGTCCTCCCTAGGCATATTCTTGTCCAATTAGGGTTTTTAACCAATCTTGGGAATCCAATAGGTGTGTTTGTGTTATTGGATGATCAATTACGTCATTTTCGTCCTCCCAAGGCTTATTCTTGTCCAATTAGGGTTTTTAACCAATCTTGTGCATCCAATAACTTTGTTTGTGTCATTGAATTAATATTTAGGTCATTTTCCTCCTCCCTAGGCATATTCTTGTCCAATTAGGGTTTTTAACCAATCTTGTGCATTCAATAGGTGTGTTTGTGTCATTGGATGATCAATTATGTCATTTTCGTCCTTCCAAGGCATATTCTTATCCAATTAGGGTTTTTAACCAGTCTTGTGCATCCAATAGGTGTGTTTGTGTCATTTGATGATCAATTAGGTCATTTTCGTCCCCCCAAGGCTTATTCTTGTCCAATTAGGGTTTTTAACCAATCTTGTGCATCCAATAAGTTCATTTGTGTCATTGGATTAACATTTAGGTCATTTTCGTCCTCCCTAGGCATATTCTTGTCCAATTAGGGTTTTTAACCAATCTTGTGCATCCAATAGGTGTGTTTGTGTCATTGGATGATCAATTAGGTCAATTTCGTCCTCGCTAGGCTTATTCTAGTCCAATTAGGATTTTTAACCAATCTTGTGCATCCAATAAGTTCATTTGTGTCATTGGATGATCAATTAGGTCATTTTCGTCCTCCCTATGCATATTCTTGTTCAACTAGGGTTTTTAACCAATCTTGTGCATCCAATAAGTTCATTTGTGTCATTGAATTAATATTTAGGTCATTTTCGTCCTCCATAGGCATATTCTTGTCCAATTAGGGTTTTTAACCAATCTTGTGCATCCAATAGGTGTGTTTGTGTCATTGGATGATCAATTAGGTCATTTTCGTCCTCCCTAGGCTTATTCTTGTCCAATTAGGGTTTTTAACCAATCTTGTGCATCCAATAAGTTCATTTGTGTCATTGAATTAATATTTAGGTCATTTTATTCCTCCCTAGACATATTCTTGTCCAATTAGGGTTTTTAACCAATCTTGTGCATCCAATAGGTGTGTTTGTGTCATTGGATGATCAATTAGGTCATTTTCGTCCTCCCTAGGCATATTCTTGTCCAATTAGGGTTTTTAACCAATCTTGTGCATCCAATAGGTGTGTTTGTGTCATTGGATGATCAATTAGGTCATTTTCGTCCTCCCTAGGCTTATTCTTGTCCAATTAGGGTTTTTAACCATCTTGTGCATCCAATAGGTGTGTTTGTGTCATTGGATGATCAATTAGGTCATTTTCGTCCTCCCTAGGCTAATTCTTGTCGAATTAGGGTTTTTAACCAATCTTGTGCATCCGATAAGTTTGTTTGTGTCATTGAATTAATATTTAGGTCATTTTCGTCCTCCCTAGGCATATTCTTGTCCAATTAGGGTTTTTAACCAATCTTGTGCATCCAATTGGTGTGTTTGTGTCATTGGATGATCAATTAGGTCATTTTCGTCCTCCATAGGCTTATTCTTGTCCAATTACGGTTTTTAACCAATCTTGTGCATCGAATAAGTTCATTTGTGTCATTGGATTAACATTTAGGTCATTTTCGTCCTCCCTAGGCATATTCTTGTCCAATTAGGGTTTTTAACCAATCTTGTGCATCCAATAGGTGTGTTTGTGTCATTGGATGATCAATTAGGTCATTTTCGTCCTTTCTATGCTTATTCTTGTCCAATTAGGGTTTTTAACCAATCTTGTGCATCCAATAAGTTCATTTGTTTCATTGGATGTTCAATTAGGTCATTTTCGTCCTCCCTAGGCATATTCTTGTCCAACTAGTGTTTTTAACCAATCTTGTGCTTCGAATAGGTGCGTTTGTGTCATTGGATGATCAATTAGGTCATTTTCGTCCTCACTAGGCTTATTCATGTCCATTTAGGGTTTTTAACCAATCTTGTGCATCCAATAGGTGTGTTTGTGTCATTGGATGATCAATTAGGTCATTTTCGTCCTCCCTAGGCTTATTCTTGTCCAATTAGGGTTTTTAACCAATCTTGTGCATCCAATAAGTTCATTTGTGTCATTGGATGATCAATTAGGTCATTTTCGTCCTCACTAGGCATATTCTTGTCCAACTAGGGTTTTAAACCAATCTTGTGCATCTAATAGGTGTGTTTGTGTCATTGGATGATCAATTAGGTCATTTTCGTCCTCCCTACGCTTATACTTGTCCAATTAGGGTTTTTAACCAATCTTGTGCATCCAATAGGTGTGTTTGTGTCATTGGATGATCAATTAGGTCATTTTCGTCCTCCCTAGGCTTATTCTTGTCCAATTAGGGTTTTTAACCAATCTTGTGCATCCAATAACTTTGTTTGTGTCATTGAATTAATATTTAGGTCATTTTCGACCTCCATAGGCATAGTCTTGTCCAATTAGGGTTTTTAACCAATCTTGTGCATCCAATAGGTGTGTTTGTGTCATTGGATGATCAATTAGGTCATTTTCGTCCTCCCTAGGCTTATTCTTGTCCAATTAGGGTTTTTAACCAATCTTGTGCATCCAATAAGTTCATTTGTGTCATTGGATGATCAATTAGGTCATTTTCGTCCTCCCTAGGCTTATTCTTATCCAACTAGGGTTTTTAACCAATCTTGTGCATCCAATAGGTGTGTTTGTGTCATTGGATGATCAATTAGGTCATTTTCGTCCTCCCTAGGCTTATTCTTGTCCAATTAGGGTTTTTAACCAATCTTGTGCATCCAATAAGTTCATATGTGTCATTGGATGATCAATTAGGTCATTTTCGTCCTCCCTAGGCATATTCTTGTCCAGTTAGGGTTTTTAACCAATCTTGTGCATCCAATAGGTGTGTTTGTGTCATTGGATGATCAATTAGGTCATTTTCGTCCTCCCTAGGCTTATTCTAGTCCAATTAGGGTTTTTAACCAATCTTGTGCATCCAATAGGTGTGTTTGTGTCATTGGATGATTAATTAGGTCATTTTCGTCCTCCCTAGGCTTATTCTTGTCCAATTAGGGTTTTTAACCAATCTTGTGCATCCAATATGCGTGTTTGTGTCATTGGATGATCAATTAGGTCATTTTCGTCCTCCCTAGGCTTATTCTTGTCCAATTAGGGTTTTTTACCAATCTTGTACATCCAATAAGTTCATTTGTGTCATTCGATTAACATTTAGGTCATTTTCGTCCTCCCTAGGCATATTCTTGTCCAATTAGGGTTTTTAACCAATCTTGTGCATCCAATAGGTGTGTTTGTGTCATTGGATGATCAATTAGGTCATTTTCGTCCTCCCTAGGCTTATTCTTGTCCAATTAGGGTTTTTAACCAATCTTGTGCATCCAATAAGTTGAGTTGTGTCATTGGATTAACATTTAGGTCATTTTCGTTCTCCCTAGGCTTATTCTTGTCCAATTAGGGTTTTTAACCAATCTTGTGCATACAATAAGTTCATTTGTGTTATTGGATTAACATTTAGGTCATATTCGTCCTCCCTAGGCATATTCTTGTCCAATTAGGGTTTTTAACCAAACTTGTGCATCCAATAGGTGTGTTTGTGTCATTCGATGATCAATTAGGTCGTTTTCGTCCTCTCTAGGCATATTCTTGTCCAATTAGGGTTTTTAACCAATCTTGTGCATCCAATAGGTGTGTTTGTGTCATTGGATGATCAACTAGGTCATTTTCGTCCTCCCTAGGCTTATTCTTGTCCAATTAGGGTTTTTAACCAATCTTGTGCATCCAATAACTTTGTTTGTGTCATTGATTAATATTTAGGTCATTTTCGTCCTCCCTAGGCATATTCTTGTCCAATTAGGGTTTTTAACCAATCTTGTGCATCCAATAGGTGTGTTTGTGTCATTGGATGATCAATTAGGTGATTTTCGTCCTCCCAAGGCTTATTCTTGTCCAATTAGGTTCTTTAACCAATCTTGTGCATCCAATAAGTTCATTTGTGTCATTGGATTAACATTTAGGTCATTTTCGTCCTCCCTAGGCATATTCTTGTCCAATTAGGGTTTTTAACCAATCTTGTGCATCCAATAGGTGTGTTTGTGTCATTGGATGATCAATTAGGTCATTTTCGTCCTCCCTAGGCTTATTCTTGTCCAATTAGGGTTTTTAACCAATCTTGTGCATCCAATAAGTTGAGTTGTGTCATTGGATTAACATTTAGGTCATTTTCATTCTCCCTAGGCTTATTCTTGTCCAATTAGGTTTTTAACCAATCTTGTGCATCCAATAAGTTCATTTGTTTCATTGGATTCACATTTAGGTCATTTTCGTCCTCCCTAGGCATATTCTTGTCCAATTAGGGTTTTTAACCAATCTTGTGCATCCAATAAGTTGAGTTGTGTCATTGGATTAACATTTAGCTCATTTTCGTTCTCCCTAGGCTTATTCTTGTCCAATTATGGTTTTTAACCAATCTTGTGCATCGAATAAGTTCATTTGTGTTATTGGATTAACATTTAGGTCATATTCGTCCTCCCTAGGCATATTCTTGTCCAATTAGGGTTTTTAACCAATCTTGTGCATCCGATAGGTGTGTTTGTGTCATTTGATGATCAATTAGGTCATTTTTGTCCTCCCTGGGCTTATTCTTGTCCAATTAGGGTTTTTAACCAATCTTGTGCATCCAATAGGTGTGTTTCTGTCATTGGATGATCAATTAGGTCATTTTCGTCCTCCCTAGGCTTATTCTTGTCCAATTAGGGTTTTTAAACAATCTTGTGCATCCAATAAGTTCATTTGTGTCATTGGATTAACATTTAGGTCATTTTCGTCCTCCCTAGGCATATTCTTTTCCAATTAGGGTTTTTAACCAAACTTGTGCATCCAATAGGTGTGTTTGTGTCATTGGATGATCAATTAGGTGATTTTCGTCCTCCCTAGGAATATTCTTGTCCAGTTAGGGTTTTTAACCAATCTTGTGCATCCAATAGGTGTGTTTGTGTCATTGGATGATCAATTAGGTCATTTTCGTCCTCCCTAGGCTTATTCTTGTCCAATTAGGGTTTTTAACCAATCTTGTGCATCCAATAAGTTCATTAGTGTCATTGGATGATCAATTAGGTCATTTTCGTCCTCCCTAGGCATGTTCTTGTCCAACTAGGGTTTTTAACCAATCTTGTGCATTCAATAGGTGTGTTTGTATCATTGGATGATCAATTAGGTCATTTTCGTCCTCCCTATGCATATTCTTGTCCAATTAGGGTTTTTAACCAATCTTGTGCATCCAATAAGTTGAGTTGTGTCATTGGATTAACATTTAGGTCATTTTCGTTCTCCCTAGGCTTATTCTTGTCCAATTCGGGTTTTTAACCAATCTTGTGCATCCAAAAACTTTGTTTGTGTCATTGAATTAATATTTAGGTCATTTTCGTCCTCCCTAGGCATATTGTTGTCCAATTAGGGTTTTTACCCAATCTTGTGCATCCAATAGGTGTGTTTGTGTCATTGGATGATCAATTAGGTCATTTTCGTCCTCCCTAGGCTTATTCTTGTCCAATTAGGGTTTTTAACCAATCTTGTGCATCCAATAGGTTTGTTTGTGTCATTGGATGATCAATTAGGTCATTTTCGTCCTCCCTAGGCTTATTCTAGTCCAATTAGGGTTTTTAACCAATCTTGTGCATCCAATAGGTTTGTTTGTGTCATTGGATGATCAATTAGGTCATTTTCGTTCTCCCTAGGCTTATTCTTGCCCAATAGTGTTTTTATCCAATCTTGTGCATCCAATAAGTTGAGTTGTGTCATTGGATTAGCATTTAGGTCATTTTCGTCCTCCCTAGGCTTATTCCTGTCCAATTAGGATTTTTAACTAATCTTGTGCATCCAATAAGTTTATTTGTGTCATTGGATTAACATTTAGGTCATTTTCGTCCTCCCTAGGCATATTCTTGTCCAATTAGGGTTTTTAACCAATCTTGTGCATCCAATAGGTGTGTTTGTGTCATTGGATGATCAATTAGGTCATTTTCGTCCTCCTTAGGCTTATTCTTGTCCAATTAGGGTTTTTAACCAATCTTGTGCATCCAATAAGTTCATTTGTGTCATTGGATGATCAATTAGGTCATTTTCGTCCTCCCTAGGCATATTCTTGTCCAACTAGGGTTTTTCACCAATCTTGTGCATCCAATAGGGGTGTTTGTGTCATTGGATGATGAATTAGGTCATTTTCGTCCTCCCTAGGCTTATTCTTGTCCAATTAGGGTTTTTAACCAATCTTGTGCATCCAATAGGTGTGCTTGTGTCATTGAAAGATCAATTAGGTCATTTTCGTCCTCCCTTGGCTTATTCTTGTCCAATTAGGGTTTTTAACCAATCTTATGCATCCAATAGGTGTGTTTGTGTCATTGGATGATCAATTAGGTCATTTTCGTCCTCCCTAGGCTTATTCTTGTCCAGTTAGTGTTTCTAAACAATCTTGTGCATCCAATAAGTTTGTTTGTGTCATTGAATTAATATTTAGGTCATTTTCGTCCTCCCTAGGCATATTCTTGTCCAATTAGGGTTTTTAACCAATCTTGTGCATCCAATAGGTGTGTTTGTGTCATTGGATGTTCAATTAGGTCATTTTCGTCCTCCCTAGGCTTATTCTTGTCCAATTAGGGTTTTTAACCATTCTTGTGCATCCAATAAGTTTGTTTGTGTCATTGAATTAATATTTAGGTCATTTTCGTCCTCCCTAAGCTTACTCTTGTCCAATTAGGGTTTTTAACCAATCTTGTGCATC
>JBBPBR010001406.1:88823-116876 GCA_037974775.1 Cicer pinnatifidum | reverse complement strand
AGGTCATTTTCGTCCTCCCTAGGCATATTCTTGTCCAATTAGGGTTTTTAACCAATCTTGTGCATCCAATAGGTGTGTTTGTGTCATTGGATGATCAATTAGGTCATTTTCGTCCTCCCTATGCTTATTCTTGTCCAATTAGGGTTTTTAACCAATCTTGTGCATCCAATAACTTTGTTTGTGTCATTGAATTAATATTTAGGTCATTTTTGTCCTCCGTAGGCATATTCTTGTCCAATTAGGGTTTTTAACCAATCTTGTGCATCCAATAGGTGTGTTTGTGTCATCTGATGATCAATTAGGTCATTTTCGTCCTCCCGAGGCTGATTCTTGTCCAATTAGGGTTTTTAACCAATCTTGTGCATCCAATATATTTGTTTGTGTCATTGAGTTAATATTTAGGTCATTTTCGTCCTCCCTAGGCATATTCTTGTCCAATTACGGTTTTTAACCAATCTTGTGCATCCAATAGGTGTGTGTGTGTCATTGGATGATCAATTAGGTCATTTTCGTCCTCCCTAGGCTTATTCTTGTCCAATTAGGGTTTTTAACCAATCTTGTGCATCCAATAACTTTGTTTGTGTCATTGAATTAATATTTAGGTCATTTTCGTCCTCCCTAGGCATATTCTTGTCCAATTAGGGTTTTTAACCAATCTTGTGCATCCAATAGGTGTGTTTGTGTCATTGGATGATCAATTAGGTCATTTTCGTCCTCCCTAGGCTTATTCTTGTCCAATTAGGGTTTTTAACCAATCTTGTTCATCCAATAGGTGTGTTTGTGTCAATGGATGATCAATTAGGTCGTTTTCGTCGTCCCTAGGCTTATTCATGTCCAATTAGGGTTTTTAACCAATCTTGTGCATCCAATAGGTGTGTTTGTGTCATTGGATGATCAATTAGGTCATTTTCGTCCTACCTAGACTTATTCTTGTCAAATTAGGGTTTTTAATCAATCTTGTGCATCCAATAACTTTGTTTGTGTCATTGAATTAATATTTAGGTCATTTTCGTCCTCCCTAGGCATATTCTTGTCCAATTAGGGTTTTTAACCAATCTTGTGCATCCAATAGGTGTGTTTGTGTCATTGGATGATCAATTAGGTCATTTTCGTCCTCCCTAGGCTTATTCTTGTCCAATTAGGGTTTTTAACCAATCTTGTGCATCCAATAAGTTCATTAGTGTCATTGGATAATCAATTAGTTCATTTTCGTCCTCCCTAGGCATATTATTGTCCAATTAGGGTTTTTAACCAATCTTGTGCATCCAATAAGTTTGTTTGTGTCATTGAATTAATATTTACGTCATTTTCGTCCTCCCTAGGCATATTATTGTCCAATTAGGGTTTTTAACCAATCTTGTGCATCCAATAAGTTCATTTGTGTTATTGGATTAACATTTAGGTCATATTCGTCCTCCGTAGGCATATTCTTGTCCAATTAGGGTTTTTAACCAATCTTGTGCATCCAATAGGTGTGTTTGTGTCATTGGATGATCAATTAGGTCATTTTCGTCCTCCCTAGGCTTATTCTTGTCCAATTAGGGTTTTTAACCAATCTTGTGCATCCAATAAGTTCATTAGTGTCATTGGATGATCAATTAAGTCCTTTTCGTCCTCCCTAGGCATGTTCTTGTCCAACTAGGGTTTTTAACCAATCTTGTGCATCCAATAGGTGTGTTTGTGTTATTGGATGAACAATTAGGTCATTTTCGTCCTCGCTAGGCTTATTCTTGTCCAATTAGGGTTTTTAACCAATCTTCTACATCCAATAAGTTGAGTTGTGTCATTGGATTAACATTTAGGTCATTTTCGTTCTCCCTAGGCTTATTCTTGTCCAATTAGGGTTTTTAACCAATCTTGTGCATCCAATAACTTCATTTGTGTCATTGGATTAACATTTAGGTCATATCCGTCCTCGCTAGGCATATTCTTGTCCAATTAGGGTTTTTAACCAATCTTGTGCATCCAATAGGTGTGTTTGTGTCATTGGATGATCAATTAGGTCATTTTCGTCCTCCCTAGGCTTATTCTTGTCCAATTAGGGTTTTTAACCAATGTTGTGCATCCAATAGGTGTGTTTGTGTCATTGGATTATCAATAAGGTCATTTTCGTCCTCCCTAGGCATATTCTTGTCCAATTAGGGTTTTTAACCATTCTTGTGCATCCAATAGCTGTGTTTGTGTCCTTGGATGATAAATTAGGTCATTTTCGTCCTCCTTAGGCTTATTCTTGTCCAATTAGGGTTTTTAACCAATCTTGTGCATCCAATAAGTTTGTTTGTGTCATTGAATTAATATTTAGGTCATTTTCGTCCTCCCTAGGCATATTCTTGTCCAATTAGGGTTTTTAACCAATCTTGTGCATCCAATAGGTGTGTTTGTGTCATTGGATGATCAATTAGGTCATTTTCGTCCTCCCTAGGCTTATTCTTGTCCAATTAGGGTTTTTAACCAATGTTGTGCATCCAATAGGTGTGTTTGTGTCATTGGATTATGAATTAGGTCATTTTCGTCCTCCCTAGGCATATTCTTGTCCAATTAGGGTTTTTAACCAATCTTGTGCATCCAATAGGTGTGTTTGTGTCATTGGATGATCAATTAGGTCATTTTCGTCCTCCCTAGGCTTATTCTTGTCCAATTAGGGTTTTTAACCAATTTTGTGCATCCAATAAGTTCATTTGTGTCATTGGATGATCAATTAGGTCATTTTCGTCCTCCCTAGGCATATTCTTGTCCAACTAGGGTTTTAAACCAATCTTGTGCATCCAATAGGTGTGTTTGTGTCATTGGATGATCAATCAGGTCATTTTTCATCCTCCCTAGGCTTATTCTTGTCCAATTAGGGTTTTTAACCAATCTTGTGCATCCAATAGGTGTGTTTGTGTCATTGGATGATCAATTAGGTCATTTTCGTCCTCCCTAGGCTTATTCTTGTCCAATTAGGGTTTTTAACCAATCTGGTGCATCCAATAACTTTGATTGTGTCATTGAATTAATATTTAGGTCATTTTCGTCCTCCCTAGGCATATTCTTGTCCAATTAGGGTTTTTAACCAATCTTGTGCATCCAATAGGTGTGTTTGTGTCATTGGATGATCAATTAGGTCATTTTCGTCCTCCCTAGGCTTATTCTTGTCCAATTAGGGTTTTTAACCAATCTTGTGTATCCAATAGGTGTGTTTGTGTCATTGGATGATCAATTAGGTCATTTTCGTCTGCCCTAGGCTAATTCTTGTCCAATTAGCGTTTTTAAACAATCTTGTGCATCCAATAACTTTGATTGTGTCATTGAATTAATATTTAGGTCATTTTCGTCCTCCCTAGGCATATTCTTGTCCAATTAGGGTTTTTAACCAATCCTGTGCATCCAATAGGTGTGTTTGTGTCATTGGATTATCAATTAGGTCCTTTTCGTCCTCCCTAGGCTTATTCTTGTCCAAATAGGGTTTTTAACCAATCTTGTGCATCCAATAAGTTCATTTGTGTCATTGGATTAACATTTAGGTCATTTTCGTCCTCCATAGGCATATTCTTGTCCAATTAGGGTTTTTAACCATTCTTGTGCTTCCAATAGGTGTGTTTGTGTCATTGGATGATCAATTAGGTCATTTTCCTCCTCCCTAGGCATATTCTTGTCCAATTAGGGTTTTTAACCAATCTTGTGCATCCAATAGGTGTGTTTGTGGCAATGGATGATCAATTAGGTCATTTTCGTCCTCCCTAGGCTTATTGTTGTCCAATTAGGGTTTTTCACGAATCTTGTGCATCCAATAGGTGTGTTTGTGTCATTGGATGATCAATTAGGTCATTTTCGTCCTCCCTAGGCTTATTCTTGTCCAATTAGGGTTTTTAACCAATCTTGTGCATCCAACAAGTTTGTTTATGTCATTGAATTAATATTTAGGTCATTTTCGTTCTCCCTAGGCATATTCTTGTCCAATTAGGGTTTTTAACCAATCTTGTGCATCCAATAGGTGTGTTTGTGGCAATGGATGATCAATTAGGTCATTTTCGTCCTCCCTAGGCTTATTCTTGTCCAATTAGGGTTTTTAACCAATCTTGTGCCTCAAATAAGTTTGTTTGTGTCATTGAATTAATATTTAGGTCATTTTCGTCCTCCCTAGGCATATTCTTGTCCAATTAGGGTTTTTAACCAATCTTGTGCATCCAATAGGTGTGTTTGTGTCATTGGATGATCAATTAGGTCATTTTCGTCCTCCCTATGCTTATTCTTGTCCAATTAGGGTTTTTAACCAATCTTGTGCATCCAATAACTTTGTTTGTGTAATTGAATTAATATTTAGGTCATTTTTGTCCTCCCTAGGCATATTCTTGTCCAATTAGGGTTTTTAACCAATCTTGTGCATCCAATAGGTGTGTTTGTGTCATTGGATGATCAATTAGGTCATTTTCGTCCTCCCTAGGCTTATTCTTGTCCAATTAGGGTTTTTAACCAATCTTGTGCATCCAATAACTTTGTTTGTGTCATTGAATTAATATTTGGGTCATTTTCGTCCTCCCTAGGCATATTCTTGTCCAATTAGGGTTTTTAACCAATCTTGTGCATCCAATAGGTGTGTTTGTGTCATTGGATGATCAATTAGGTCATTTTCGTCCTCCCTAGGCTTATTCTTGTCCAATTAGGGTTTTTAACCAATCTTGTGCATCCAATATGTTCGTTTGTGTCATTGAATTAACATTTAGGTCATTTTCGTCCTCCCTAGGCATATTCTTGTCCAATTAGGGTTTTTAACCAATCTTGTGCATCCAATAGGTGTGTTTGTGTCATTGGATGATCAATTAGGTCATTTTCGTCCTCCCTAGGCTTATTCTTGTCCAATTAGGGTTTTTAACCCATCTTGTGCATCCAATAAGTTGAGTTGTGTCATTGGATTAACATTTAGGTCATTTTCGTTCTCCCTAGGCTTATTATTGTCCAATTAGGGTTTTTAACCAATCTTGTGCATCCAATAAGTTCATTTGTGTTATTGGATTAACATTTAGGTCATATTCGTCCTCCCTAGGCATATTCTTGTCCAATTAGGGTTTTTAACCAATCTTGTGCATCCAATAGGTATGTTTGTATCATTGGATGATCAATTAGGTCATTTTCGTCCTCCCTAGGCATATTCTTGTCCAATTAGGGTTTTTAACCAATCTTGTGCATCCAATAAGTTGAGTTGTGTCATTGGATTAACATTTAGGTCATTTTCGTCCTCCCTAGTCTTATTCTTGTCCAATTAGGATTTTTAACTAATCTTGTCCATCCAATAAGTTCATTTGTGTCATTGGATGATCAATTAGGTCATTTCCGTCTTCCCTAGGCATATTCTTGTCCAATTAGGGTTTTTAACCAATCTTGTGCATCCAATAGGTGTGTTTGTGTCATTGGATGATCAATTAGGTCATTTTCGTCCTCCCTAGGCTTATTCTTGTCCAATTAGGGTTTTTAACCGATCTTGTGCATCCAATAGGTGTGTTTGTGTCATTGGATGATCAATTAGGTCATTTTCGTCCTCCCTAGGCATATTCTTGTCCAATTAGGGTTTTTAACCAATCTTGTGCATCCAATAGGTGTGTTTGTGTCATTGGATGATCAATTAGGTCATTTTCGTCCTCCCTAGGCTTATTCTTGTCCAATTAGGGTTTTTAACCAATCTTGTGCATCCAATAGGTATGTTTGTGTCATTGGATAATCAATTAGGTCATTTTCGTCCTCCATAGGCTTATTCTTGTCCAATTAGGGTTTTTAACCAATCTTGTGCATCCAATAAGTTGAGTTGTGTCATTGGATTAACATTTAGGTCATTTTCGTCCTCCCTAGGCTTATTCTTGTCCAATTAGGGTTTTTAACCAATCTTGTGCATCCGATAAGTTTGTTTGGGTCATTGAATTAATATTTAGGTCATTTTCGTCCTCCCTAAGCATATTCTTGTCCAATTAGGGTTTTTAACCAATCTTGTGCATCCAATAGGTGTGTTTGTGTCATTGGATGATCAATTAGGTCATTTTCGTCCTCCCTAGGCTTATTCTTGTCAAATTAGGGTTTTTAACCAATCTTGTGCATCCAATAACTTTGCTTGTGTCATTGAATTAATATTTAGGTCATTTTCGTCCTCCCTAGGCATATTCTTGTCCAATTAGGGTTTTTAACCAATCTTGTGCATCCAATAGGTGTGTTTGTGTCATTGGATGATCAATTAGGTCATTTTCGTCCTCCCTAGGCTTATTCTTGTCCAATTAGGGTTTTTAACAAATCTTGTGCATCCAATAAGTTCATTTGTGTCATTGGATGATCAATTAGGTCATTTTCGTCCTCCCTAGGCATATTCTTGTCCAATTAGGGTTTTTAACCAATCTTGTGCATCCAATAGGTGTATTTGTGTCATTGGATGATCAATTAGGTTATTTTCGTCGTTCCTAGGCTTACTCTTGTCCAATTAGGGTTTTTAACCAATGTTGTGCATCCCATAAGTTCATTTGTGTCATTGGATTAACATTTAGGTCATTTTCGTCCTCCTTAGACATATTCTTGTCCAATTAGGGTTTTTAACCAATCTTGTGCATCCAATAACTTTGTTTGTGTCATTGAATTAATATTTAGGTCATTTTCGTCCTCCCTAGGCATATTCTTGTCCAATTAGGGTTTTTAACCAATCTTGTGCATCCAATAGGTGTGTTTGTGTCATTGGATGATCAATTAGGTCATTTTCGTCCTCCCTAGGCTTATTCTTGTCCAACTAGGGTTTTTAACCAATCTTGTGCATCCATTAACTTTGTTTGTGTCATTGAATTAATATTTAGGTCATTTTCGTCCTCCCTAGGCATATTCTTGTCCAATTAGGGTTTTTAACCAATCTTGTGCATCCAATAGGTGTGTTTGTGTCATTGGATAATCAATTAGGTCATTTTCGTCCTACCTAGGCTTATTCCTGTCCAATTAGGGTTTTTAACCAATCTTGTTCATCCAATAAGTTTGTTTGTGTCATTGAATTAATATTTAGGTCATTTTCGTCCTCCCTAAGCTTATTCTTGTCCAATTAGGGTTTTTAATCAATCTTGTGCATCCAATAGGTGTGTTTGTGTCATTGGATGATCAATTAGGTCATTTTCGTCCTCCCTAGTCTTATTCTTGTCCAATTAGGGTTTTTAACCAATCTTGTGCATCCAATAACTTTGTTTGTGTCATTGAATTAATATTTAGGTCATTTTCTTCCTCCCTAGGCATATTCTTGTCCAATTAGGGTTTTTAACCAATCTTGTGCATCCAATAGGTGTGTTTGTGTCATTGGATGATCAATTAGGTCATTTTCGTCCTGCCTAGGCTTATTCTTGTCCAATTAGGGTTTTTAACCAATCTTGTGCATCCAATAACTTCATTTGTGTCATTGGATTAACATTTAGGTCATGTCCGTCCTCCCTAGGCATATTCTTGTCCAATTAGGGTTTTTAACCAATCTTGTGCATCCAATAGGTGTGTTTGTGTCATTGGATGATCGATTAAGTCATTATCGTTCTCCCTAGGCTTATTCTTGTCCAATTAGGGTTTTTAACCAATCTTGTGCATCCAATAAGTTCATTTGTGTCATTGGATTAACAATTAGGTCATTTTCGTCCTCCCTAGGCATATTCTTGTGCAATTAGGGTTTTTAACCAATCTTGTGCATCAAATAGGTGTGTTTGTGTCATTGGATGATCAATTAGGTCATTTTCGTCCTCCCTAAGCTTATTCTTGTCCAATTAGGGTTTTTAACCAATCTTGTGCATCCAATAGGTGTGTTTGTGTCATTGGATGATCAATTAGGTCATTTTCGTCCTCCCTAGTCTTATTCTTGTCCAATTAGGGTTTTTAACCAATCTTGTGCATCCAATAAGTTTGTTTGTGTCATTGAATTAATATTTAGGTCATTTTCTTCCTCCCTAGGCATATTCTTGTCCAATTAGGGTTTTTAACCAATCTTGTGCATCCAATAGGTGTGTTTGTGTCATTGGATGATCAATTAGGTCATTTTCGTCCTGCCTAGGCTTATTCTTGTCCAATTAGGGTTTTTAACCAATCTTGTGGATCCAATAACTTCATTTGTGTCATTGGATTAACATTTAGGTCATGTCCGTCCTAACCTAGGCATATTCTTGTCCAATTAGGGTTTTTAACCAATCTTGTGCATCCAATAGGTGTGTTTGTGTCATTGGATGATCGATTAAGTCATTATCGTTCTCCCTAGGCTTATTCTTGTCCAATTAGGGTTTTTAACCAATCTTGTGCATCCAATAAGTTCATTTGTGTCATTGGATTAACAATTAGGTCATTTTCGTCCTCCCTAGGCATATTCTTGTCCAATTAGGGTTTTTAACCAATCTTGTGCATCCAATAGGTGTGTTTGTGTCATTGGATGATCAATTAGGTCATTTTCGTCCTCCCTAGGCTTATTCTTGTCCAATTAGGGTTTTTAACCAATCTTGTGCATCTAATAAGTTCATTTGTGTCATTGGATTAACATTTAGGTCACTTTCGTCCTCCCTAGGCTTATTCTTGCCCAATTAGGGTTTTTAACCAATCTTGTGCATCCAATAAGTTGAGTTGTGTCATTGGATTAGCATTTAGGTCATTTTCGTCCTCCCTAGGCTTATTCTTGTCCAATTAGGGTTTTTAACCAATCTTGTGCATCCAATAAGTTCATTTGTGTTATTGGATTAACATTTAGGTCATTTTCGTTCTCCCTATGCATATTCTTGTCCAATTAGAGATTTTAACCAATCTTGTGCATCCAATAGGTGTGTTTGTGTCATTGAATGATCAATTAGGTCATTTTCGTCCTTTCTATGCTTATTCTTGTTCAATTAGGGTTTTTAACCAATCTTGTGCATCCAATAGGTGTGTTTGTGTCATTGGATGATCAATTAGGTCATTTTCGTCCTCCCTAGGCTTATTCTTGTCCAATTAGGGTTTTTAACCAATCTTGTGCATCCAATAGGTGTGTTTGTGTCATTGGATGATCAATTAGGTCATTTTCGTCCTCCCTAGGCTTATTCTTGGCCAATTAGGGTTTTTAACCAATCTTGTGCCTCAAATAAGTTTGTTTGTGTCATTGAATTAATATTTAGGTCATTTTCGTCCTCCCTAGGCATATTCTTGTCCAATTAGGGTTTTTAACCAATCTTGTGCATCCAATAGGTGTGTTTGTGTCATTGGATGATCAATTAGGTCATTTTCGTCCTCCCTAGGCTTATTCTTGTCCAATTAGGGTTTTTAACCAATCTTGTGCATCCAATAAGTTTGTTTGTGTCATTGAATTAATATTTAGGTCATTTTCGTCCTCCCTAGGCATATTCTTGTCCAATTAGGGTTTTTAACCAATCTTGTGCATCCAATAGGTGTTTTTGTGTCATTGGATGATCAATTAGGTAATTTTTGTCCTCCCTAGGCATATTCTTGTCCAACTAGGGTTTTTAACCGATCTTGTGCTTCCAATAGGTGTGTTTGTGTCATTAGATGATCAATTAGGTCATTCTGGTCCTCCCTAGGCTTATTCTTGTCCAATTAGGGTTTTTAACCAATCTTGTGCATCCAATAGGTGTGTTTGTGTCATTGGATGATCAATTAGGTCATTTTCGTCCTCCCTAGGCTTATTCTTGTCAATTAGGGTTTTTAACCAATCTTGTGCATCCAATAAGTTTGTTTGTGTCATTGAATTAATATTTAGGTCATTTTCGTCCTCCCTAGGCATATTCTTGTCCAATTAGGGTTTTTAACCAATCTTGTGCATCCAATAGGTGTGTTTGTGTCATTGGATGATCAATTAGGTCATTTTCGTCCACCCTAGGCTTATTCTTGTCCAATTAGGGTTTTTAACCAATCTTGTGCATTAAATAAGCTCATTTGTGTCATTGGATTAACATTTAGGTCATTTTCGTCCTCCCTAGGCATATTCTTGTCCAATTAGGGTTTTTAACCAATCTTGTGCTTCCAATAGGTGTGTTTGTGTCATTGGATGATCAATTAGGCCATTTTCGTCCTCCCTAGGCTTATTCTTGTCCAATTAGGGTTTTTAACCAATCTTGTGCATCCAATAAGTTTGTTTGTGTCATTGAATTAATATTTAGGTCATTTACGTCCTCCCTAGGCATATTCTTGTCCAATTAGGGTTTTTAACCAATCTTGTGCATCCAATAGGTGTGTTTTTGTCATTGGATGATCAATTAGGTCATTTTCGTCCTCCCTATGCTTATTCTTGTCGAATTAGGGTTTTAACCAATCTTGTGCATCCAATAAGCTCAATTGTGTCATTGGATTAACATTTAGATCATTTTCGTCCTCCCTAGACATATTCCTGTCCAATTAGGGTTTTTAACCAATCTTGTGTTTCCAATAGATGTGTTTGTGCCATTGGATGATCAATTAGGCCATTTTCGTCCTCCCTAGGCTTATTCTTGTCCAATTTGGGTTTTTAACCAATGTTGTGCATCCAATAAGTTCGTTTTTGTCATTGAATTAACATTTAGGTCATATTCGTCCTCCCTAGGCATATTCTTGTCCAAGTAGGGTTTTTAACCAATCTTGTGCATCCAATAGGTGTGTTTGTGTCATTGGATGATCAATCAGGACATTTTCGTCCTCCCTAAGCTTATTCTTGTCCAATTAGGGTTTTTAACCAATCTTGTGCATCCAATAAGTTTGTTTGTGTCATTGAATTAATATTTAGGTCATTTTCGTCCTCCCTAGGCATATTCTTGTCCAATTAGGGTTTTTAACCAATCTTGTGCATCCAATAGGTGTGTTTGTGTCATTGGATGATCAATTAGGTCATTTTCGTCCTCCCTAGGCTTATTCTTGTCCAATTAGGGTTTTTAACCAATCTTGTGCATCCAATAAGTTCATTGGTGTCATTGGATGATCAATTAGGTCATTTTTGTCCTCCTTAGGCATATTCTTGTCCAACTAGGGTTTTTAACCAATCTTGTGCATCCAATAGGAGTGTTTGTATCATTGGATGATCTATTAGGTCATTTTCGTCCTCCCTAGGCTTATTCTTGTCCAATTAGGGTTTTTAACCAATCTTGTGATCCCAATAAGTTGAGTTGTGTCATTGGATTAACATTTAGGTCATTTTCGTTCTCCCTAGGCTTATTCTTGTCCAATTAGGGTTTTTAACCTATCTTGTGCATCCAATAACTTTGTTTGTGTTATTGAATTAATATTTAGGTTATTTTCATCCTCCCTAGGCATATTCTTGTCCAATTAGGGTTTTTAACCAATCTTGTGCATCCAATAAGTTTGTTTGTGTCATTGAATTAATATTTAGGTCATTTTCGTCCTCCCTAGGCATATTCTTGTCCAATTAGGGTTTTTAACCAATCTTGTGCATCCAATAGGTGTGTTTGTGTCATTGGATGATCAATTAGGTCATTTTCGTCCTCCCTAGGCTTATTCTTGTCCAATTAGGGTTTTTAACCAATCTTGTGTATCCAATAGGTGTGTTTGTGTCATTGGATGAGCAATTAGGTCATTTTCGTCCTCCCTAGGCTTATTCTTGTCCAATTAGGGTTTTTAATCAATCTTGTGCATCCAATAAGTTCATTTGTGTCATTTGATTAACATTTAGGTCATTTTCGTTCTCCCTAGGCTTATTCTTGTCCAGTTAGGGTTTTTAACCAATCTTGTGCATCCAATAGGTGTGTTTGTGTCATTGGATGATCAATTAGGTAATTTTCGTCCTCCCTAGGCTTATTCTTGTCCAATTAGGGTTTTTAACCAATCTTGTGCATCAAATAAGTTCTTTAGTGTCATTGGATGATCAATTAGGTCATTTTCGTCCTCCCTAGGCATGTTCTTGTCCAACTAGGGTTTTTAACCAATCTTGTGCATCCAATAGGTGTGTTTGTGTCATTGGATGATCAATTAGGTCATTTTCGTCCTCCCTAGGCTTATTCTTGTCCAATTAGGGTTTTTAACCAATCTTGTGCATCCAATAAGTTTGTTTGTGTCATTGAATTAATATTTAGGTCATTTTCGTCCTCCCAAGGTATATTCTTGTCCAATTAGGGTTTTTAACCAATCTTGTGCATCCAATAGGTGTGTTTCTGTCATTGGATGATCAGTTAGGTCATTTTTGTCCTCCCTAGGCTTATTCTTGTCCAATTAGGGTTTTTAACCAATCTTGTGCATCCAATAAGTTCATTTGTGTCATTGGATTAACATTTAGGTCATTTTGGTCCTCCCTAGGCATATTCTTGTCCAATTAGGGTTTTTAACCAATCTTGTGCATCCAATATGTGTGTTTGTGTCATTGGATGATCAATTAGGTCATTTTCGTCCTCCCTAGGCTTATTCTTGTCCAATTAGGGTTTTTAACCAATCTTGTGCATCCAATAAAGTTCATTTGTGTCATTGGATTAACATTTAGGTCATTTTCGTCCTCCCTAGGCATATTCTTGTCCAATTAGGGTTGTTAACCAATCTTGTGCATCCAATAGGTGTGTTTGGGTCATTGGATGATCAATTAGGTCATTTTCGTCCTCCTTAAGCTTATTCTTGTCCAATTAGGGTTTTTAACCAATCTTGTGGATCCAATAGGTGTGTTTGTGTCATTGGATGATCAATTAGGTCATTTTCGTCCTTCCTAGGCTTATTCTTGTCCAATTAGGGTTTTTAACCAATCTTGTGCATCCAATAAGTTAATTTGTGTCATTGGATGATCAATTAGGTCATTTTCGTCCTCCCTAGGCATATTCATGTCCAGTTAGGGTTTTTAACCAATCTTGTGCATCCAATAGGTGTGTTTGTGTCATTGGATGATCAATTTGGTCATTTTCGTCCTCCCTAGGCTTATTCTTGTCCAATTAGGGTTTTTAAGCAATCTTGATCATCCAATAAGTTCATTTGTGTCATTGGATTAACATTTAGGTCATTTTCGTCCTCCCTAGGTATATTCTTGTCCAATTAGGGTTTTTAACCAATCTTGGGCATCCAATAGGTGTGTTTGTGTCATTAGATGATCAATTAGGTCATTTTCGTCCTCCCTAGGCATATTCTTGTCCAATTAGGGTTTTTAACCAATCTTGTGCATCCAATAGGTGTGTTTGTGTCATTGGATGATCAATTAGGTCATTTTCGTCCTCCCTAGGCTTATTCTTGTCCAATTAGGGTTTGTAACCAATCTTATGCATCCAATAACTTTGTTTGTGTCATTGAATTAATATTTAGGTCATTTTCGTTCTCCCTAGGCATATTCTTGTCCAATTAGGGTTTTTAACCAATCTTGTGCATCCAATAGGTGTGTTTGTGTCATTGGATGATCAATTAGGTCATATTCGTCCTCCCTAGGCTTATTCTTGTCCAATTAGGGTTTTTAACCAATCTTGTGCATCCAATAAGTTTGTTTGTGTCATTGAATTAATATTTAGGTCATTTTCGTCCTCCCTAGGCATATTCTTGTCCAATTAGGGTTTTTAACCAATCTTGTGCATCCAATAGGTGTGTTTGTGTCATTGGACGATCAATTAGGTCATTTACGTCCTCCCTAGGCTTATTCTTGTCCAATTATGGTTTTTAACCAATCTTGTGCATCCAATAGGTGTGTTTGTGTCATTAGATGATCAATTAGGTCATTTTCGTCCTCCCTAGGCATATTCTTGTCCAATTAGGGTTTTTAACCAATCTTGTGCATCCAATAGGTGTGTTTGTGTCATTGGATGATCAATTAGGTCATTTTCGTCCTCCCTAGGCTTATTCTTGTCCAATTAGGGCTTTTAACCAATCTTGTGCATCCAATAGGTGTGTTTGTGTCATTGGATGATCAATTAGGTCATTTTCATCCTCCCTAGGCTTATTCTTGTCCAATTAGGGTTTTTTAACCAATCTTGTGCATCCAATAGGTGTGTTTGTGTCATTGGATGATCAATTAGGTCATTTTCGTCCTCCCTAGGCTTATTCTTGTCCAATTAGGGTTTTTAACCAATCTTGTGCATCCGATAAGTTTGTTAGGGTCATTGAATTAATATTTAGGTCATTTTCGTCCTCCCTAGGCATATTCTTGTCCAATTAGGGTTTTTAACCAATCTTGTGCATCCAATAGGTGTGTTTGTGTCATTGGATGATCAATTAGGTCATTTTCGTCCTCCCTAGGCTTATTCTTGTCCAGTTAGGGTTTTTAACCAATCTTGTATATCCAATAAGTTCATTTGTGTCATTGGATTAACATTTAGGTCATTTTCGTCCTCCCTAGGCATATTCTTGTCCAATTAGGGTTTTTAACCAATCTTGTGCATCCAATAGGTGTGTTTGTGTCATTGGATGATCAATTAGGTCATTTTCGTCCTCCCTAGGCTTATTCTTGTCCAATTAGGGTTTTTAACCAGTGTTTGTGTCATTGGATGATCAATTAGGTCATTTTCGTCCTCCCTAGGCTTATTCTTGTCCAATTAGGGTTTTTAACCAATCTTGTGCATCCAATAGGTGTGTTTGTGTCATTGGATGATCAATTAGGTCATTTTCGTCCTTTCTATGCTTATTATTGTCCAATTAGGGTTTTTAACCAATCTTGTGCAACCAATAAGTTCATTTGTGTCATTGGATGATCAATTAGGTCATTTTCGTCCTCCCTAGGCATATTCTTGTCCAGCTAGGGTTTTTAACCAATCTTGTGCTTCCAATAGGTGTGTTTGTGTCATTGGATGATCAATTAGGTCATTTTCGTCCTCACTAGGCTTATTCTTGTCCAATTAGGGTTTTTAACCAATCTTGTGCATCCAATAGGTGTGTTTGTGTCATTGGATGATCAATTAGGTCATTTTGTTCTCCCAAGGCATATTCTTGTCCAACTAGGGTTTTAAACCAATCTTGTGCATCCAATAGGTGTCTTTGTGTCATTGGATGATCAATTAGGTCATTTTCGTCCTCCCTAGGATTATTCTTGTCCAATTAGGGTTTTTAACCAATCTTGTGCATCCAATAGGTGTGTTTGTGTCATTGGATGATCAATTAGGTCATTTTCGTCCTCCCAAGGCTTATTCTTGTCCAATTAGGGTTTTTAACCAATCTTGTGCATCCAATAACTTTGTTTGTGTCATTGAATTAATATTTAGGTCATTTTCTTCCTCCCTAGGCATATTCTTGTCCAATTAGGGTTTTTAACCAATCTTGTGCATCCAATAGGTGTGTTTGTGTATTGGATGATCAATTAGGTCATTTTTGTCCTCCCTAGGCATATTCTTGTCCAATTAGGGTTTTTAACCAATCTTGTGCATCCAATAGGTGTGTTTGTGGAAATGGATGATCAATTAGGTCATTTTCGTCCTCCCTAGGCTTATTCTTGTCCAATTAGGGTTTTTAACCAATCTTGTGTATCCAATAGGTGTGTTTGTGTCATTGGATGATCAATTAGGTCATTTTCGTCCTCCCTAGGCTTATTCTTGTCCAATTAGGGATTTTAACCAATCTTGAGCATCCAATAAGTTTGTTTGTTTCATTGAATTAATATTAAGTCATTTTCGTCCTCCCTAGGCATATTCTTGTCCAATTAGGGTTTTTAATCAATCTTGTGCATCCAATAGGTGTGTTTGTGTCATTGGATGATCAATTAGGTCATTTTCATCCTCCCTAGGCTTATTCTTGTCCAATTAGGGTTTTTAACCAATCTTGTGCATCCAATAAGTTCATTTGTGTCATTGGATTAACATTTAGGTCATTTTCGTCCTCCCTAGGCATATTCTAGTCCAATTAGGGTTTTTAACCAATCTTGTGCTTCCAATAGATGTGTTTGTGTCATTGGAAAATCAATTAGGTCATTTTCGTCCTCCCTAGGCTTATTCTTGTCCAATTAGGGTTTTTAACCAATCTTGTGCATCCAATAAGTTTGTTTGTGTCATTGAATTAATATTTAGGTCATTTTCGTCCTCCCTAGGCATATTCTTGTCCAATTAGGGTTTTTAACCAATCTTGTGCATCCAATAGGTGTGTTTGTGTCATTGGATGATCAATTAGGTCATTTTCGTCCTCCCTATGCTTATTCTTGTCCAATTAGGGTTTTTAACCAATCTTGTGCATCCAATAAGTTCATTTATGTCATTGGATGATCAACTAAGTCATTTTCGTCCTTCCTAGGCATATTCTTGTCCAACAAGGGTTTTTAACCAGTCTTGTGCATGCAATAGGTGTGTTTATGTCAATGGATGATCAATTAGGTCATTTTCGTCCTCCCAAGGCTTATTCTTGTCCAATTAGGGTTTTTAACCAATCTTGTTCATCCAATAAGTTTGTTTGTGTCATTGAATTAATATTTAGGTCATTTTCGTCCTCCCTAGGCATATTCTTGTCCAATTAGGGTTTTTAACCAATCTTGTGCATCCAATAGGTGTGTTTGTGTCATTGGATGATCAATTAGGTCATTTTCGTCCTCCTTAGGCTTTTTCTTGTCCAATTAGGGTTTTTAACCAATCTTGTGCATCCAATAAGTTCATTTATGTCATTGGATTAACATTTAGGTCATTTTCGTCCTCCCTAGGCATATTCATGTCCAATTAGGGTTTTTAACCAATCTTGTGCATCCAATAGGTGTGTTGGTGTCATTGGATGATCAATTAGGTCATTTTCGTCCTCCCTAGGCTTATTCTTGTCCAATTAGGGTTTTTAACCAATCTTGTGCATCCAATAAGTTCATTTGTGTCATTGGATGATCAATTAGGTCATTTTCGTCCTCCCTAGGCATATTCTTGTCCAACTAGGGTTTTAAACCAATCTTGTGCATTCAATAGGTGAGTTTGTTTCATTGGATGATCAATTAGGTCATTTTCGTCCTCCCTAGTCTTATTCTTGTCCAATTTGGGTTTTTAACCAATCTTGTGCATCCAATAGGTGTGTTTGTGTCATTCGATGATCAATTAGGTCATTTTCGTCCTCCCTAGGCATGTTCTTGTCCAATTAGGGTTTTTAACCAATCTTGTGCATCCAATAGGTGTGTTTGTGTCATTGGATGATCAATTAGGTCATTTTCGTCCTCCCTAGGCTTATTCTTGTCCAATTAGGGTTTTTAACCAATCTTGTGCATCCAATAAGTTCATTTGTGTCATTGGATGATCAATTAGGTCATTTTCGTCCTCCCTAGGCATATTCTTGTCCAATTAGGGTTTTAAACCAATCTTTTGCATCCAATAGGTGTGTTTGTGTCATTGGATGATCAATTAGGTCATTTTCGTCCTCCCTAGGCTTATTCTTGTCCAATTAGGGTTTTTAACCAATCTTGTGCATCCAATAGGTGTGTTTGTATCATTTGATGATCAATTAGGTCATTTTCGTCCTCCCTAGGCTTATTCTTGTCCAATTAGGGTTTTTAACCAATCTTGTGCATCCAATAAGTTCATTTGTGTCATTGGATTAACATTTAGGTCATTTTCGTCTTCCATAGGCATATTCTTGTCCAATTAGGGTTTTTAACCAATCTTGTGCATCCAATAAGTGTGTTTGTGTCATTGGATGATCAATTAGGCCATTTTCGTCGTCCCTAGGCTTATTTTTGTCCAATTAGGGTTTTTAACCCATGATGTGCATCCAATAAGTTCGTTTTTGTCATTGAATTAACATTTAGGTGATATTCGTCCTCCCTAGGCATATTCTTGTTCAGTTAGGGTTTTTAACCAATCTTGTGCATCCAATAGGTGTGTTTGTGTCATTGGATGATCAATTAGGTCATTTTCGTCCTCCCTAGGCTTATTCTTGTCCAATTAGGGTTTTTAACCAATCTTGTGCATCCAATAAGTTTGTTTGTGTCATTGAATTAATATTTAGGTCATTTTCGTCCTCCCTAGGCATATTCTTGTCCAATTAGGGTTTTTAACCAATCTTGTGCATCCAATAGGTGTGTTTGTGTCATTGGATGATCAATTAGGTCATTTTCGTCCTCCCTAGGCTTATTCTTGCCCAATTAGGGTTTTTCACTAATCTTGTGCATCCAATAAGTTTGTTTGTGTCATTGAATTAATATTTAGGTCATTTTCGTCCTCCCTAGGCATATTCTTGTCCAATTAGGATTTTTAACCAATCTTGTGCATCCAATAGGTGTGTTTGTGTCATTGGATGATCAATTAAGTCATTTTCGTCCTCCCTAGGCTTATTCTTGTCCAATTAGTGTTTTTAACCAATCTTGTGCATCCAATAACTTTGTTTGTGTCATTGAATTAATATTTAGGTCATTTTCGTCCTCCCTAGGCATATTCTTGTCCAATTAGGGTTTTTAACCAATCTTGTGCATCCAATAGGTGTGTTTGTGTCATTGGATGATCAATTAGGTCATTTTCGTCCTCCCTAGGCTTATTCTTGTCCAATTAGGGTTTTTAACCAATCTTGTGCATCCAATAAGTTTGTTTGTGTCATTGAATTAATATTTAGGTCATTTTCGTCCTTCCTTGTCTTATTCTTGTCCAATTAGGGTTTTTAACCAATCTTGTGCATCCAATAGGTGTGTTTGTGTCATTGGATGATCAATTAGGTCATTTTCGTCCTCCCTAGGCTTATTCTTGTCCAATTAGGGTTTTTAACAAATCTTGTGCATCCAATAGGTGTGTTTATCTCATTGGATGATCAATTAGGTCACTTTGATCCTCCCTAGGCTTATTCTTGTCCAATTAAGGTTTTTAACCAATCTTGTGCTTCCAATAGGTGTGTTTATCTCATTGGATGATCAATTAGGTCACTTTGATCCTCCCTAGGCATATTCTTGTCCAATTAGGGTTTTTAACCAATCTTGTGCATCCAATAGGTGTGTTTGTGTCATTGGATGATCAATTTAGGTCATTTTCGTCCTCCCTAGGCATATTCTTGTCCAATTAGGGTTTTTAACCAATCTTGTGCATACAATAGGAGTGTTTGTGTCATTGGATGATCAATTAGGTCAATTTCATCCTCCCTAGGCTTATTCTTGTCCAATTAGGGTTTTTAACATATCTTGTGCATCCAATAAGTTCATTTGTGTCATTGGATGATCAATTAGGTCATTTTCGTCCTCCCTAGGCATATTCTAGTCCAACTAGGGTTTTTAACCAATCTTGTGCATCCAATAAGTTCATTTGTGTCATTGGATGATCAATTAGGTCATTTTCGTCCTCCCTATGCATATTCTTGTCCAACTAGGGTTTTTAACAAATCTTGTGCATCCAATAGGTGTGTTTGTGTCATTGGATGATCAATTAGGTCATTTTCGTCCTCCCTAGGCTTATTCTTGTCCAATTAGGGTTTTTAACCAATCTTGTGCATCCAATAAGTTTGTTTGTGTCATTGAATTAATATTTAGGTCATTTTCGTCCTTCCTAGTCTTATTCTTGTCCAATTAGGGTTTTTAACCAATCTTGTGCATCCAATAGGTGTGTTTGTGGCATTGGATGATCAATTAGGTCATTTTCGTCCTCCCTAGGCTTATACTTGTCCAATTAGGGTTTTTAACAAATCTTGTTCATCCAATAGGTATGTTTATCTCATTGGATGATCAATTAGGTCACTTTGATCCTCCCTAGGCTTATTCTTGTCCAATTAGGGTTTTTAACCAATCTTGTGCCTCCAATAGGTGTGTTTATCTCATTGGATGATCAATTAGGTCACTTTGATCCTCCCTAGGCTTATTCTTGTCCAATTAGGGTTTTTAACCAATCTTGTGCATCCAATAAGTTCATTTGTGTCATTGGATTAACATTTAGGGCATTTTCGTCCTCCCTAG
Organism: Cicer pinnatifidum; assembly: GCA_037974775.1. Taxonomy (NCBI): domain Eukaryota; kingdom Viridiplantae; phylum Streptophyta; class Magnoliopsida; order Fabales; family Fabaceae; genus Cicer; species Cicer pinnatifidum. Next base: position 97,174 of record JBBPBR010001406.1, on the reverse strand, counting down.
GCATATTCTTGTCCAATTAGGGTTTTTAACCAATCTTGTGCATCCAATAGGTGTGTTTGTGTCATTGGATGATCAATTTAGGTCATTTTCGTCCTCCCTAGGCATATTCTTGTCCAATTAGGGTTTTTAACCAATCTTGTGCATCCAATAGGTGTGTTTGTGTCATTGGATGATCAACTAGGTCATTTTCGTCCTCCCTAGGCTTATTCTTGTCCAATTAGGGTTTTTAACCAATCTTGTGCATCTAATAGGTGTGTTTGTGTCATTGGATGATCAAATAGGTCATTTTCATCGTCCCTAGGCTTATTCTAGTCCAATTAGGGTTTTAACCAATCTTGTGCATCCGATAAGTTTGTTTGTGTCATTGAATTAATATTTAGGTCATTTTCGTCCTCCCTAGGCATATTCTTGTCCAATTAGGGTTTTTAACCAATCTTGTGCATCCAATAGGTGTGTTTGTGTCATTGGATGATCAATTAGGTCATTTTCGGCCTCCCTTGGCATATTCTTGTCCAATTAGGGTTTTTAACCAATCTTGTGCATCCGATAAGTTTGTTTGTGTCATTGAATTAATATGTAGGTCATTTTCGTCCTCCCAAGGCATATTCTTGTCCAATTAGGGTTTTTAACCAATCTTGTGCATCCAATAGGTGTGTTTGTGTCATTGGATGATCAATTAGGTCATTTTCGTCCTCCCTAGGCTTATTCTTGTTCAATTAGGGTTTTTAACCAATCTTGTGCATCCAACAAGTTTGTTTATGTCATTGAATTAATATTTAGGTCATTTTCGTTCTCCCTAGGCATATTCTTGTCCAATTAGGGTTTTTAACCAATCTTGTGCATCCAATAGGTGTGTTTGTGTCATTGGATGATCAATTAGGTCATTTTCGTCCTCCCTAGGCTTATTCTTGTCCAATTAGGGTTTTTAACCAATCTTGTGCATCCAATAAGTTCATTTGTGTCATTGCATTAACATTTAGGTCATATCCGTCCTCCCTAGGCATATTCTTGTCCAATTAGGGTTTTTAACCAATCTTGTACATCCAATAGGTGTGTTTGTGTCATTGGAGGATCAATAAGGTCATTTTCGTTCTCCCTAGGCTTATTCTTGTCCAATTATGGTTTTTAACCAATCTTGTGCATCCAAAAAGTTCATTTGTGTTATTGGATTAACATTTAGGTCATATTCGTCCTCCCAAGGCATATTCTTGTCCAATTAGGGTTTTTAACCAATCTTGTGCATCCAATAGGTGTGTTTGTGTCATTGGACGATCAATTAGGTCATTTTCGTCCTCCCTAGACATATTCTTGTCCAATTAGGGTTTTTAACCAATCTTGTGCATCCAAAAGGTGTGTTTGTGTCATTGGATGATCAATTAGGTCATTTTCGTCCTCCCTAGGCTTATTCTTGTCCAATTAGGGTTTTTAACCAATCTTGTGCATCCAATAAGTTCATTAGTGTCATTGGATGATCAATTAGGTCATTTTCGTCCTCCATAGGCATGTTCTTGTCCAACTAGGGTTTTTAACCAATCTTGTGCATCCAATAGGTGTGTTTGTGTCATTGGATGATCAATTAGGTCATTTTCGTCCTCCCTAGGCTTATTCTTGTCCAATTAGGGTTTTTAACCAATCTTGTGCATCCAATAAGTTTGTTTGTGTCATTGAATTAATATTTAGGTAATTTTCATCCTCCCTAAGCATATTCTTGTCCAATTAGGGTTTTTAACCAATCTTGTGCATCCAATAAGTTCATTTGTGTCATTGGATGATCAATTAGGTCATTTTCGTCCTCCTTAGGCATATTCTTGTCCAACTAGGGTTTTTAACCAATCTTGTGCATCCAATAGGTGTGTTTGTGTCATTGGATGATCAATTAGGTCATTTTCGTCCTCCCTAGGCTTTTTCTTGTCCAATTAGGGTTTTTAACAAATCTTGTGCATCCAATAAGTTCATTTGTGTCATTGGATGATCAATTAGGTCATTTTCGTCCTCCCTAGGCATATTCTTGTCCAACTAGGGTTTTTAACCAATCTTGTGCATCCAATAAGTTCATTTGTGTCATTGGATGATCAATTAGGTCATTTTCGTCCTCCCTAGGCATATTCTTGTCCAACTAGGGTTTTTAACCAATCTTGTGCATCCAATAGGCGTGTTTGTGTCATTGGATGATCAATTAGGTCATTTTTGTCCTCCCTAGACATATTCTTGTCCAACTAGGGTTTTTAACCAATCTTTTGCATCCAATAGGTGTGTTTGTGTCATTGGATGATCAATTAGGTCATTTTCGTCCTCCCTAGGATTATTCTTGTCCAATTAGGGTTTTTAACCAATCTTGTGCATCCAATAGGTGTGTTTGTGTCATTGGATGATCAATTAGGTCATTTTCGTCCTCCCTAGGCTTATTCTTGTCCAATTAGGGTTTTTAACCAATCTTGTGCATCCAATAAGTTTGTTTGTGTCATTGAATATATATTTAGGTCATTTTCGTCCTTCCTAGTCTTATTCTTGTCCAATTAGGGTTTTTAACCAATCTTGTGCATCCAATAGGTGTGTTTGTGTCATTGGATGATCAATTTAGGTCATTTTTGTCCTCCCTAGGCATATTCTTGTCCAACTAGGGTTTTAAACCAATCTTTTGCATCCAATAGGTGTGTTTGTGTCATTGGATGATCAATTAGGTCATTTTCGTCCTCCCTAGGCTTATTCTTGTCCAATTAGGGTTTTTAACCAATCTTTTGCATCCAATAGGTGTGTTTGTGTCATTGGATGATCAATTAGGTCATTTTCGTCCTCCCTAGGCTTATTTTTGTCCAATTAGGGTTTTTAACCAATCTTGTGCATCCAATAACTTTGTTTGTGTCATTGAATTAATATTTAGGTCATTATTTCGTCCTCCCTAGGCATATTCTTGTCCAATTAGGGTTTTTAACCAATCTTGTGCATCCAATAGGTGTGTTTGTGTCATTGGATGATCAATTAGGTCATTTTCGTCCTCCCTAGGCTTATTCTTGTCCAATTAGGGTTTGTAACCAATCTTATGCATCCAATAACTTTGTTTGTGTCATTGAATTAATATTTAGGTCATTTTCGTTCTCCCTAGGCATATTCTTGTCCAATTAGGGTTTTTAACCAATCTTGTGCATCCAATAGGTGTGTTTGTGTCATTGGATGATCAATTAGGTCATATTCGTCCTCCCTAGGCTTATTCTTGTCCAATTAGGGTTTTTAACCAATCTTGTGCATCCAATAAGTTTGTTTGTGTCATTGAATTAATATTTAGGTCATTTTCGTCCTCCCTAGGCATATTCTTGTCCAATTAGGGTTTTTAACCAATCTTGTGCATCCAATAGGTGTGTTTGTGTCATTGGACGATCAATTAGGTCATTTACGTCCTCCCTAGGCTTATTCTTGTCCAATTATGGTTTTTAACCAATCTTGTGCATCCAATAGGTGTGTTTGTGTCATTAGATGATCAATTAGGTCATTTTCGTCCTCCCTAGGCATATTCTTGTCCAATTAGGGTTTTTAACCAATCTTGTGCATCCAATAGGTGTGTTTGTGTCATTGGATGATCAATTAGGTCATTTTCGTCCTCCCTAGGCTTATTCTTGTCCAATTAGGGCTTTTAACCAATCTTGTGCATCCAATAGGTGTGTTTGTGTCATTGGATGATCAATTAGGTCATTTTCATCCTCCCTAGGCTTATTCTTGTCCAATTAGGGTTTTTTAACCAATCTTGTGCATCCAATAGGTGTGTTTGTGTCATTGGATGATCAATTAGGTCATTTTCGTCCTCCCTAGGCTTATTCTTGTCCAATTAGGGTTTTTAACCAATCTTGTGCATCCGATAAGTTTTTTGTGTCATTGAATTAATATTTAGGTCATTTTCGTCCTCCCTAGGCATATTCTTGTCCAATTAGGGTTTTTAACCAATCTTGTGCATCCAATAGGTGTGTTTGTGTCATTGGATGATCAATTAGGTCATATGCGTCCTCCCTAGGCATATTCTTGTCCAATTAGGGTTTTTAACCAATCTTGTGCATCCAATAGGTGTGTTTGTGTCATTGGATGATCAATTAGGTCATTTTCGTCCTCCCTAGGCATATTCTTGTCCAATTAGGGTTTTTAACCAATCTTGTGCATCCAATAAGTGTGTTTGTGGCATTGGATGATCAATTAGGTCATTTTCGTCCTCCCTAGGCTTATTCTTGTCCAATTAGGGTTTTTAACCAATCTTGTGCATCCAATAAGTTCATTTGTGTCATTGGATTAACATTTAGGTCATGTTCGTCCTCCCTAGGCATATTCTTGTCCAATTAGGGTTTTTAACCAATCTTGTGCTTCCAATTGGTGTGTTTGTGTCGTTGGATAATCAATTAGGTCATTTTCGTCCTCCCTAGGCTTATTCTTGTCCAATTAGGGTTTTTAACCAATCTTGTGCATCCAATAAGTTTGTTTGTGTCATTGAATTAATATTTAGGTCATTTTCGTCCTCCCTAGGCATATTCTTGTCCAATTAGGGTTTTTAACCAATCTTGTGCATCCAATAGGTGTGTTTGTGTCATTGGATGATCAATTAGGTCATTTTCGTCCTCCCTAGGCATATTCTTGTCCAATTAGGGTTTTTATGCAATCTTGTGCATCCAATAGGTGTGTTTGTGTCATTGGATGATCAATTAGGTCATTTTCGTCCTCCCTAGGCTTATTCTTGTCCAATTAGGGTTTTTAACCAATCTTGTGCATCCAATAAGTTTGTTTGTGTCATTGAATTAATATTTAGGTAATTTTCGTCCTCCCTAGGCATATTCTTGTCCAATTAGGGTTTTTAACCAATCTTGTGCATCTAATAAGTTCATTAGTGTCATTGGATGATCAATTAGGTCATTTTCGTCCTCCCTAGGCTTATTCTTGTCCAATTAGGGTTTTTAACCAATCTTGTGCATCCAATAAGTTCATTAGTGTCATTGGATGATCAATTAGGTCATTTTCGTCCTCCGTAGGCATGTTCTTGTCCAACTAGGGTTTTTAACCAATTTTGTGCATCCAATAGGTGTGTTTGTGTCATTGGATGATCAATTAGGTCATTTTCGTCCTCCCTAGGCTTATTCTTGTCCAATTAGGGTTTTTAACCAATCTTGTGCATCCAATAAGTTTGTTTGTGTCATTGAATTAATATTTAGGTCATTTTCGTCCTCCCTAGGCATATTCTTGTCCAATTAGGGTTTTTAACCAATCTTGTGCATCCTATAGGTGTGTTTGTGTCATTGGATGATCAATTAGGTCATTTTCGTCCTCCCTAGGCTTATTCTTGTCCAATTAGGGTTTTTAACCAATCTTGTGCATCCAATAACTTTGTTTGTGTCATTGAATTAATGTTTAGGTCATTTTCGTCCTCTCTAGGCATATTCTTGTCCAGTTAGGGTTTTTAACCAATCTTGTGCATCCAATAGGTGTGTTTGTGTCATTGGATGATCAATTAGGTCATTTTCGTCCTCCATAGGCTTATTTTTGTCCAATTAGGGTTTTTAACCAATTTTGTGTATCCAATAAGTTCATTTGTGTCATTGGATTAACAATTAGGTCATATCCGTCCTCCCTAGGCATATTCTTGTCCAATTAGGGTTTTTAACCAATCTTATGCATCCAATAGGTGTGTTTGTGTCATTGGATGATCGATTAGGTCATTTTCGTTCTCCTTAGGCTTATTCTTGTCCAATTAGGGTTTTTAACCAATCTTGTGCATCCAATAAGTTTGTTTGTGTCATTGAATTAATATTTAGGTCATTTTCGTCCTCCCTAGGCATATTCTTGTCCAATTAGGGTTTTTAACCAATCTTGTGCATCCAATAGGTGTGTTTGTGTCATTGGATGATCAATTAGGTCATTTTCGTCCTCCCTAGGCTTATTCTTGTCCAATTAGGGTTTTTAACCAATCTTGTGCATCCAATAAGTTTGTTTGTGTCATTGGATGATCAATTAGGTCATTTTCGTCCTCCCTAGGTATATTCTTGTACAACTAGGGTTTTTAACCAATCTTGTGCATCCAATAAGTTCATTTGTGTCATTGGATGATCAATTAGGTCATTTTCGTCCTCCCTAGGCTTATTCTTGTCCAATTAGGGTTTTTAACCAATCTTGTGCATCCATTAAGTTCATTTGTGTCATTGGATGATCAATTAGGTCATTTTCGTCCTCCCTAGGCATATTCTTGTCCAACTAGGGTTTTAAACCAATCTTGTGCATCCAATAGGTGTGTTTGTGTCATTGGATGATCAATTAGGTCATTTTCGTCCTCCCTAGGCTTATTCTTGTCCAATTAGGGTTTTTAACCAATCTTGTGCATCCAATAAGTTCATTTGTGTCATTGGATTAACATTTAGGTTATTTTCGTCCTCCCTAGGCATATTCTTGTCCAATTAGGGTTTTTAACCGATTTTGTGCTTCCAATAGGTGTGTTTGTGTCATTGGATGATCAATTAGGTCTTTTTCGTCCTCCCTAGGCTTATTCTTGTCCAATTAGGGTTTTTAACCAATATTGTGCATCCAATAACTTTATTTGTGTCATTGAATTAATATTTAGGTCATTTTTCGTCCTCCCTAGGCATATTCTAGTCCAATTAGGGTTTTTAACCAATCTTGTGCATCCAATAGGTGTGTTTGTGTCATTGGATGATCAATTAGGTCATTTTCGTCCTCCCTAGGCTTATTCTTGTCCAATTAGGGTTTTTAACCAATCTTGTGCATCCAATAAGTTCATTTGTGTCATTGGATTAACATTTAGGTCATTTTCGTCCTCCCTAGGCATATTCTTGTCCAATTAGGGTTTTTAACCAATCTTGTGCTTCCAATAGGTGTGTTTGTGTCATTGGATGATCAATTAGGTCATTTTCTTCCTCTCAGGCTTATTCTTGTCCAATTAGGGTTTTTAACCAATCTTGTGCATCCAATAAGTTCATTTGTGTCATTGGATGATCAATTAGGTCATTTTCGTCCTCCCTAGGCTTATTCTTGTCCAATTAGGGTTTTTAACCAATCTTGTGCATCCAATAAGTTTGTTTATGTCATTGAATTAATATTTAGGTCATTTTCGTCCTCCCTAGGCATATTCTTGCCCAATTAGAGTTTTTAACCAATCTTGTGCATCCAATAGGTGTGTTTGTGTCATTGGATGATCAACTAGGTCATTTTCGTCCTCCCTAGGCTTATTCTTGTCCAATTAGGGTTTTTAACCAATCTTGTGCATCTAATAGGTGTGTTTGTGTCATTGGATGATCAAATAGGTCATTTTCATCGTCCCTAGGCTTATTCTAGTCCAATTAGGGTTTTAACCAATCTTGTGCATCCGATAAGTTTGTTTGTGTCATTGAATTAATATTTAGGTCATTTTCGTCCTCCCTAGGCATATTCTTGTCCAATTAGGGTTTTTAACCAATCTTGTGCATCCAATAGGTGTGTTTGTGTCATTGGATGATCAATTAGGTCATTTTCGGCCTCCCTTGGCATATTCTTGTCCAATTAGGGTTTTTAACCAATCTTGTGCATCCGATAAGTTTGTTTGTGTCATTGAATTAATATGTAGGTCATTTTCGTCCTCCCAAGGCATATTCTTGTCCAATTAGGGTTTTTAACCAATCTTGTGCATCCAATAGGTGTGTTTGTGTCATTGGATGATCAATTAGGTCATTTTCGTCCTCCCTAGGCTTATTCTTGTTCAATTAGGGTTTTTAACCAATCTTGTGCATCCAACAAGTTTGTTTATGTCATTGAATTAATATTTAGGTCATTTTCGTTCTCCCTAGGCATATTCTTGTCCAATTAGGGTTTTTAACCAATCTTGTGCATCCAATAGGTGTGTTTGTGTCATTGGATGATCAATTAGGTCATTTTCGTCCTCCCTAGGCTTATTCTTGTCCAATTAGGGTTTTTAACCAATCTTGTGCATCCAATAAGTTCATTTGTGTCATTGCATTAACATTTAGGTCATATCCGTCCTCCCTAGGCATATTCTTGTCCAATTAGGGTTTTTAACCAATCTTGTACATCCAATAGGTGTGTTTGTGTCATTGGAGGATCAATAAGGTCATTTTCGTTCTCCCTAGGCTTATTCTTGTCCAATTATGGTTTTTAACCAATCTTGTGCATCCAAAAAGTTCATTTGTGTTATTGGATTAACATTTAGGTCATATTCGTCCTCCCAAGGCATATTCTTTTCCAATTAGGGTTTTTAACCAATCTTGTGCATCCAATAGGTGTGTTTGTGTCATTGGACGATCAATTAGGTCATTTTCGTCCTCCCTAGACATATTCTTGTCCAATTAGGGTTTTTAACCAATCTTGTGCATCCAATA
>JBBPBR010001406.1:50930-88813 GCA_037974775.1 Cicer pinnatifidum | reverse complement strand
CGTCCTCCCTAGGCATATTCTTGTCCAATTAGGGTTTTTAACCAATCTTGTGCATCCAATAGGTGTGTTTGTGTCATTGGATGATCAATTAGGTCATTTTCGTCCTCCCTAGGCTTATTCTTGTCCAATTAGGGTTTGTAACCAATCTTATGCATCCAATAACTTTGTTTGTGTCATTGAATTAATATTTAGGTCATTTTCGTCCTCCCTAGGCATATTCTTGTCCAATTAGGGTTTTTAACCAATCTTGTGCATCCAATAGGTGTGTTTGTGTCATTGGATGATCAATTAGGTCATTTTCGTCCTCCCTAGGCTTATTCTTGTCCAATTAGGGTTTTTAACCAATCTTGTGCATCCAATAAGTTCATTTGTGTCATTGGATTAACATTTAGGTCATATCCGTCCTTCCTAGGCATATTCTTGTCCAATTAGGGTTTTTAACCAATCTTGTGCATCCAATAGGTGTGTTTGTGTCATTGGATGATCAATTAGGTCATTTTCGTCCTCCCTAGGCTTATTCTTGTCCATTTAGGGTTTTTAACCAATCTTGTGCATCCAATAGGTGTGTTTGTGTCATTGGATGATCAATTAGGTCATTTTCGTCCTCCCTAGGCTTATTCTTGTCCAATTAGGGTTTTTAACCAATCTTGTGCATCCAATAAGTTCATTTGTGTCATTGCATTAACATTTAGGTCATATCCGTCCTCCCTAGGCATATTCTTGTCCAATTAGGGTTTTTAACCAATCTTGTACATCCAATAGGTGTGTTTGTGTCATTGGAGGATCAATAAGGTCATTTTCGTTCTCCCTAGGCTTATTCTTGTCCAATTATGGTTTTTAACCAATCTTGTGCATCCAAAAAGTTCATTTGTGTTATTGGATTAACATTTAGGTCATATTCGTCCTCCCAAGGCATATTCTTTTCCAATTAGGGTTTTTAACCAATCTTGTGCATCCAATAGGTGTGTTTGTGTCATTGGACGATCAATTAGGTCATTTTCGTCCTCCCTAGACATATTCTTGTCCAATTAGGGTTTTTAACCAATCTTGTGCATCCAATAAGTTCATTTGTGTCATTGGATGATCAATTAGGTCATTTTCGTCCTCCCTAGGCATATTCTTGTCCAACTAGGGTTTTAAACCAATCTTGTGCATCCAATAGGTGTGTTTGTGTCATTGGATGATCAATTAGGTCATTTTCGTCCTCCCTAGGCTTATTCTTGTCCAATTAGGGTTTTTCACCAATCTTGTGCATCCAATAGGTGTGTTTGTGTCATTGGATGATCAATTAGGTCATATTCGTCCTCCCTAGGCTTATTCTTGTCCAATTAGGGTTTTTAACCAATCTTGTGCATCCAATAAGTTTGTTTGTGTCATTGAATTAATATTTAGGTCATTTTCGTCCTCCCTAGGCATATTCTTGTCCAATTAGGGTTTTTAACCAATCTTGTGCATCCAATAGGTGTGTTTGTGTCATTGGATGATCAATTAGGTCATTTTCGTCCTCCCTAGGCTTATTCTTGTCCAATTAGGGTTTTTAACCAATCTTGTGCATCCAATAAGTTTGTTTGTGTCATTGAATTAATATTTAGGTCATTTTCTTCCTCCCTAGGCATCATCTTGTCCAATTAGGGTTTTTAACCAATCTTTTGCATCCAATAGCTGTGTTTGTGTCATTGGATGATCAATTAGGCCCTTTTCATCCTCCATAGGCTTATTCTTGTCCAATTAGGGTTTTTAACCAATCTTGTGCATCCAATATGTTCATTAGTGTCATTGGATGATCAATTAGGTCATTTTCGTCCTCTCTAGGCATGTTCTTGTCCAACTAGGGTTTTTAACCAATCTTGTGCATCCAATAGGTGTGTTTGTGTCATTGGATGATCAATTAGGTCATTTTCGTCATCCGTAGGCTTATTCTTGTCGAATTAGGGTTTTTAACCAATCTTGTGCATCCAATAAGTTGAGTTGTGTCATTGGATTAACATTTAGGTCATTTTCGTTCTCCCTAGGCTTATTCTTGTCCAATTAGGGTTTGTAACCAATCTTGTGCATCCAATAGGTGTGTTTGTGTCATTGGATGATCAATTAGGTCATTTTCGTCATCCCTAGGCTTATTCTTGTCCAATTAGGGTTTTTAACCAATCTTGTGCATCCAATAAGTTCATTTGTGTCATTGGATTAACATTTAGGTCATTTTCGTCCTCCCTAGGCATATTCTTGTCCAATTACGGTTTTTAACCAATCTTGTGCATCCAATAGGTGTGTTTGATTCATTGGATGATCAATTAGGTTATTTTCGTCCTCCCTAGGTTTATTCTTGTCCAATTAGGGTTTTTAACCAATCTTGTGCATCCAATAAGTTGAGTTGTGTCATTGGATTAACATTTAGGTCATTTTCGTTCTCCCTAGGCTTATTCTTGTCCAATTAGGGTTTTTAACCAATCTTGTGCATCCAATAAGTTCATTAGTGTCATTGGATGATCAATTAGGTCATTTTCGTCCTCCATAGGCATGTTCTTGTCCAACTAGGGTTTTTAACCAATCTTGTGCATCCAATAGGTGTGTTTGTGTCATTGGATGATCAATTAGGTCATTTTCGTCCTCCCTAGGCTTATTCTTGTCCAATTAGGGTTTTTAACCAATCTTGTGCATCCAATAGGTGTGTTTGTGTCATTGGATGATCAATTAGGTCATTTTCGTCCTCCCTAGGCATATTCTTGTCCAGTTAGGGTTTTTAACCAAACTTGTGCATCCAATAGGTGTGTTTGTGTCATTGGATGATCAATTAGGTCATTTTCGTCCTCCCTAGGCTTATTCTTGTCCAATTAGGGTTTTTAACCAATCTTGTGCATCCAATAAGTTGAGTTGTGTCATTGGATTAACATTTAGGTCATTTTCGTTCTCCCTAGGCTTATTCTTGTCCAATTAGGGTTTTTAACCAATCTTGTGCATCCAATAAGTTCATTTGTGTTATTGGATTAACATTTAGGTCATATTCGTCCTCCCTAGGCATATTCTAGTCCAATTAGGCTTTTTAACCAATCTTGTGCATCCAATAGGTGTGTTTGTGTCATTGGATGATCAATTAGGTCATTTTCGTCCTCCTTAGGCTTATTCCTATCCAATTAGGGTTTTTAACCAATCTTGTGCATCCAATAAGTTTGTTTGTGTCATTGAATTAATATTTAGGTCATTTTCGTCCTCCCTAGGCATATTCTTGTCCAATTAGGGTTTTTAACCAATCTTGTGCATCCAATAGGTGTGTTTGTGTCATTGGATGATCAATTAGGTCATTTTCGTCCTCCCTAGGCATATTCTTGTCCAATTAGGGTTTTTAACCAATCTTGTGCATCCAATAAGTTCATTTGTGTCATTGGATTAACATTAAGGTCATATCCGTCCTCCCTAGGCATATTCTTGTCCAATTAGGGTTTTTAACCAATCTTGTGCATCCAATAGGTGTGTTTGTGTCATTGGATGATCAATTAGGTCATTTTCGTCCTCCCTAGGCTTATTCTTGTCCAATTAGGGTTTTTAACCAATCTTGTGCATCCAATAAGTTTGTTTGTGTCATTGAATTAATATTTGGGTCATTTTCGTCCTCCCTAGGCATATTCTTGTCCAATTAGGGTTTTTAACCAATCTTGTGCATCCAATAAGTTGAGTTGTGTCATTGGATTAACATTTAGGTCATTTTCGTTCTCCCTAGGCTTATTCTAGTCCAATTAGGGTTTTTAACCAATCTTGTGCATCCAATAAGTTCATTTGTGTCATTGGATTAACATTTAGGTCATATCCGTCCTCCCTAGGCATATTCCTGTCCAATTAGGGTTTTTAACCAATCTTGTGCATCCAATAGGTGTGTTTGTGTCATTGGATGATCAATTAGGTCATTTTCGTCCTCCCTAGGCTTATTCTTGTCCAATTAGGGTTTTTAACCAATCTTGTGCATCCAATAAGTTTGTTTGTGTCATTGGATTAACATTTAGGTCATTTTCATCCTCCCTAGGCATATTCTTGTCCAATTAGGGTTTTTAACCAATCTTGTGCATCCAATAGGTGTGTTTGTGTCATTGGATGATCAATTAGGTCATTTTCGTCCTCCCTAGGCTTATTCTTGTCCAATTAGGGTTTTTAACCAATCTTGTGCATCCAATAAGTTTGTTTGTGTCATTGGATTAATATTTAGGTCATTTTCGTCCTCCCTAGGCATATTCTTGTCCAACTAGGGTTTTTAACCAATCTTGTGCATCCAATAGGTGTGTTTGTGTCATTGGATGATCAATTAGGTCATTTTCGTCCTCCCTAGGCTTATTCTTGTCCAATTAGGGTTTTTAACCAATCTTGTGCATCCAATAAGTTCATTTGTGTCATTGGATTAACATTTAGGTCATTTTCGTTCTCCCTAGGCATATTCTTGTCCAATTACGGTTTTTAACCAATCTTGTGCATCCAATAGGTGTGTTTGTGTCATTGGATGATCAATTAGGTCATTTTCGTCCTCCCTAGGCTTATTCTTGTCCAATTAGGGTTTTTAACCAATCTTGTGCATCCAATAAGTTCATTTGTGTCATTGGATGATCAATTAGGTCATTTTCGTCCTCCCTAGGCATATTCTTGTCCAATTAGGGTTTTTAACCAATCTTGTGCATCCAATAAGATCATCTGTGTCATTGGATTAACATTTAGGTCATTTTCGTCCTCCCTAGGCATATTCTTGTCCAATTAGGGTTTTTAACCAATCTTGTGCATCCAATAGGTGTGTTTGTGTCATTGGATGATCAATTAGGTTATTTTCGTCCTCCCTAGGCATATTCTTGTCCAATTAGGGTTTTTAACTAATCTTGTGCATCCAATAAGTTCATTTGTGACATTGGATGATCAATTAGGTCATTTTCGTCCTCCCTAGGCATATGCTTGTCCAATTAGGGTTTTTAACCAATCTTGTGCATCCAATAGGTGTGTTTGTGTCATTGGATGATCAATTAGGTCATTTTCTTCCTCCCTAGGCTTATTCTTGTCCAATTAGGGTTTTTAACCAATCTTGTGCATCAAATAAGTTCATTAGTGTCATTGGATGATCAATTAGGTCATTTTCGTCCTCCCTAGGCATGTTCTTGTCCAACTAGGGTTTTTAACCAATCTTGTGCATCCAATAGGTGTGTTTGTCTCATTGGATGATCAATTAGGTCATTTTCGTCCTGCCAAGGCTTATTCTTGTCCAATTAGGGTTTTTAACCAATCTTGTGCATCGAATAAGTTTGTTTGTGTCATTGAATTAATATTTAGGTCATTTTCGTCCTCCCTAGGCATATTCTTGTCCAATTAGGGTTTTTAACCAATCTTGTGCATCCAATAGGTGTGTTTGTGTCATTGGATGATCAATTAGGTCATTTTCGTCCTCCCTAGGCTTATTCTTGTCCAATTAGGGTTTTTAACCAATCTTGTGCATCCAATAAGTTTGTTTGTGTCATTGAATTAATATTTAGGTCATTTTCGTCCTCCCAAGGCATCATCTTGTCCAATTAGGGTTTTTAACCAATCTTTTGCATCCAATAGGTGTGTTTGTGTCATTGGATGATCAATTAGGTCATTTTCGTCCTCCCTAGGCTTATTCTTTTCCAATTAGGGTTTTTAACCAATCTTGTGCATCCAATAGGTGTGTTTGTGTCATTGGATCATCAATTAGGTCATTTTCGTCCTCCCTAGGCTTATTCTTGTCCAATTAGGGTTTTTAACAAATCTTGTGCATCCAATAAGTTGAGTTGTGTCATTGGATTAACATTTAGGTCATTTTCGTCATCCCTTGTCTTATTCTTGTCCAATTAGGATTTTTAACCAATCTTGTGCATCCAATAGGTGTGTTTGTGTCATTGGATGATCAATTAGGTCATTTTCGTCCTCCCTAGGCTTATTCTTGTCCAATTAGGGTTTTTAACCAATCTTGTGCATCCAATAAGTTGAGTTGTGTCATTGGATTAACATTTAGGTCATTTTCGTCCTCCCTAGGCTTATTCTTGTCCAATTAGGGTTTTTAACCAATCTTGTGCATCCAATAACTTGGTTTGTGTCCTTGAATTAATATTTAGGTCATTTTCGTCCTCCCTAGGCATATTCTTGTCCAATTAGGGTTTTTAGCCAATCTTGTGCTTCCAATAGGTGTGTTTGTGTCATTGGAAGATCAATTAGGTCATTTTGGTCCTCCCTAGGCTTATTCTTGTCCAATTATGGTTTTTAACCAATCTTGTGCATCCAATAAGTTGAGTTGTGTCATTGGATTAACATTTAGGTCATTTTCGTCCTCCCTAGGCTTATTCTTGTCCAATTAGGGTTTTTAACCAATCTTGTGCATCCAATAAGTTGAGTTGTGTCATTGGATTAACATTTAGGTCATTTTCTTCCTCCCTAGGCTTATTCTTGTCCAATTAGGGTTTTTAATCAATCTTGTGCATCGAATAACTTTGTTTGTGTCCTTAAAATAATATTTAGGTCATTTTCGTCCTCCCTAGGCATATTCTTGTCCAATTAGGGTTTTTAACCAATCTTGTGCTTCCAATAGGTGTGTTTGTGTCATTGGAAGATCAAGTAGGTCATTTTCGTCCTCCCTAGGCTTATTCTTGTCCAATTAGGGTTTTTAACCAATCTTGTGCATCCAATAAGTTTGTTTGTGTCATTGAATTAATATTTAGGTCATTTTCGTCCTCCCTAGGCATATTCTTGTCCAATTAGAGTTTTTAACGAATCTTGTGCATCCAGTAGGTGTGTTTGTGTCATTGGATGATCAATTAGGTCATTTTCGTCCTCCCTAGGCTTATTCTTGTCCAATTAGGGTTTTTAACCAATCTTGTGCATCCAATAAGTTGAGTAGTGTCATTGGATTAACATTTAGGTCATTATCGTCCTCCCTAGTCATATTCTTGTCCAATTAGGGTTTTTAACCAATCTTGTGCATCCAATAACTTTGTTTGTGTCCTTGAATTAATATTTAGGTCATTTTCGTCCTCGCTATGCATATTCTTGTCCAATTAGTGTTTTTAACCAATCTTGTGCATCCAATAGGTGTGTTGGCGGCAATGGATGATCAATTAGGTCATTTTCGTCCTCTCTAGGCTTATTCTTGTCCAATTAGGGTTTTTAACCAATCTTGTGCATCCAATAGGTGTGTTTGTGTCATTGGATGATCAATTAGGTCATTTTCGTCCTCCCTAGGCTTATTCTTGTCCAATTAGGGTTTTTAACCAATCTTGTGCATCCAATAAGTTGAGTTGTGTCATTGGATTAACATTTAGGTCATTTTCGTCCTCCCTAGGCTTATTCTTGTCCAATTAGGGTTTTTAACCAATGTTGTGCATCCAATAAGTTCGTTTGTGTCATTGAATTAACATTTTGTCATTTTCGTCCTCCCTAGGCATATTCTTGTCCAATTAGGGTTTTTAACCAATCTTGTGCATCCAATAGGTGTGTTTGTGTCATTGGATGATCAATTAGGTCATTTTCGTCCTCCCTAGGCATATTCTTGTCCAATTAGGGTTTTTAACCAATCTTGTGCATCCAATAGGTGTGTTTGTGTGATTGGATGTTCAATTAGGTCATTTTTGTCCTCCCTAGGATTATTCTTGTCCAATTTGGGTTTTTAACCAATCTTGTGCATCCAATAAGTTGAGTTGTTTCATTGGATTAACATTTAGGTCGTTTTCGTCATCCCTAGGCTTATTCTTGTCCAATTTGGGTTTTTAACCGATCTTGTGCATCCAATAAGTTCATTTGTGTCATTGGATTAACATTTAGGTCATTTTCGTCCTCCCCCGACATGTTCTTGTCCAATTAGGGTGTTTAACCAATCTTGTGTATCCAATAGGTGTGTTTGTGTCATTGGATGATCAATTAGGTCACTTTCATCCTCCCTAGGCATATTCTTGTCCAATTAGGGTTTTTAACCAATCTTGTGCATCCAATAGGTGTGTTTGTGTCATTGGATGATCAATAAGATCATTTTCGTCCTCCCTAGGCTTATTCTTGTCCAATTAGGGTTTTTAACCAATCTTGTGCATCCAATAAGTTCATTTGTGTCATTGGATGATCAATTAGGTCATTTTCGTCCTCCCTAGGCTTATTCTTGTCCAATTAGGGTTTTTAACCAATCTTGTGCATCCAATAGGTGTGTTTGTGTCATTGGATGATCAATTAGGTCATTTTCGTCCTCGCTAATCTTATTCTTCTCCAATTAGGGTTTTTAACCAATCTTGTGCATCCAATATGTGTGTTTGTGTCATTGGATTATCAATTAGGTCATTTTCGTCCTTCCTAGGCATATTCTTGTCCAATTAGGGTTTTTAACCAATCTTGTGCATCCAATAGGTGTGTTTGTGTCATTGGATGATCAATTAGGTCATTTTCGTCCTCCCTAGACTTATTCTTGTCCAATTAGGGTTTTTAACCAATCTTGTGCATCCATTAAGTTCATTCGTGTCATTGAATTAATATTTAGGTCATTTTCGTCCTCCCTAGGCATATTCTTGTCCAACTAGGGTTTTTAACCAATCTTGTGCATCTAATAGGTGTGTTTGTGTCATTGGATGATCAATTAGGTCATTTTCGTCCTCCCTAGGCTTATTCTTGTCCAATTAGGGTTTTTAACCAATCTTGTGCATCCAATAGGTGTGTTTGTGTCATTGGATGATCAATTAGGTCATTTTCGTCCTCCCTAGGCTTATTCTTGTCCAATTAGGGTTTTTAACCAATCTTGTGCATCCAATAAGTTTGTTTGTGTCATTGAATTAATATTTAGGTCATTTTCGTCCTCCCTAGGCATATTCTTGTCCAATTAGGGTTTTTAACCAATCTTGTGCATCCAATAGGTGTGTTTGTGTCATTGGATGATTAATTATGTCATTTTCGTCCTCCCTAGGCTTATCCTTGTCCAATTAGGGTTTTTAACCAATCTTGTGCATCCAATAAGTTCATTAGTGTCATTGAATGATCAATTAGGTCATTTTCGTCCTCCCTAGGCAAGTTCCATTCCAACTAGGGTTTTTAACCAATCTTGTGCCTCCAATAGGTGTGTTTGTGTCATTGGATGATCAATTAGGTCATTTTCGTCCTCCCTAGGCTTATTCATGTCCAATTAGGGTTTTTAACCAATCTTGTGCATCCAATAAGTTTGTTTGTGTCATTGAATTAATATTTAGGTCATTTTCGTCCTCCCTAGACATATTCTTGTCCAATTAGGGTTTTTAACCAATCTTGTGCATCCAATAGGTGTGTTTGTGTCATTGGATGATCAATTAGGTCATTTTCGTCCTCCCTAGGCTTATTCTTGTCCAATTAGGGTTTTTAACCAATCTTGTGAATCCAATATGTTCATTTGTGTCATTGGATTAACATTTAGGTCATTTTCGTCCTCCCTAGGCATATTCTTGTCCAATTAGGGTTTTTAACCAATCTTGTGCATCCAATAGGTGTGTTTGTGTCATTGGATGATCAATTAGGTAATTTTCGTCCTCCCTAGGCTTACTCTTGTCCAATTAGGGTTTTTAACCATTCTTGTGCATCCAATAAGTTCATTAGTGTCATTGGATGATCAATTAGGTCATTTTCGTCCTCCCTAGGCATGTTCTTGTCCAACTAGGGTTTTTAACCAATCTCGTGCATTCAATCGGTGTGTTTGTGTCATTGGATGATCAATTAGGTCATTTTCGTCCTCCATAGGCTTATTCTTGTCCAATTAGGGTTTTTAAGCAATCTTGTGCATCCAATAAGTTTGTTTGTGTCATTGAATTAATATTTAGGTCATTTTCGTCCTCCCTAGGCATATTCTTGTCCAATTAGGGTTTTTAACCAATCTTGTGCATCCAATAGGTGTGTTTGTGTCATTGGATGATCAATTAGGTCATTTTCGTCCTCCCTAGGCTTATTCTTGTCCAATTAGGGTTTTTAACCAATCTTGTGCATCCAATAAGTTTGTTTGTGTCATTGAATTAATATTTGGGTCATTTTCGTCCTCCTTAGGCATATTCTTGTCCAATTAGGGTTTTTAACCAATCTTGTGCATCCAATAGGTGTGTTTATCTAATTGGATGATCAATTAGGTCACTTTGATCCTCCCTAGGCTTATTCTTGTCCAATTAGGGTTTTTAACCAATATTGTGCATCCAATAAGTTCATTTGTGTCATTGGATTAACATTTAGGTCATTTTCGTCCTCCCTAGGCATATTCTTGTCCAATTAGGGTTTTTAACCAATCTTGTGCATCCAATAGGTGTGTTTGTGTCATTGAAAGATCAATTAGGTCATTTTCGTCCTCCCTAGGCTTATTCTTGTCCAATTAGGGTTTTTAACCAATCTTGTGCATCCAATAGGTGTGTTTGTGTCATTGGATGATCAATTAGGTCATTTTCGTCCTCCCTAGGCTTATTCTTGTCCAATTAGGGTTTTTGACCAATCTTGTTCATCCAATAGGTGTGTTTGTGTCATTGGATGATCAATTAGGTCATTTTCGTCCTCCCTAGGCATATTCTTGTCCAACTAGGGTTTTAAACCAATCTTGTGCATCCAATAGGTGTGTTTGTGTCATTGGATGATCAATTAGGTCATTTTCGTCCTCCCTAGGCTTATTCTTGTCCAATTAGGGTTTTTAACCAATCATGTGCATCCAATTGGTAAGTTTGTGTCATTGGATGATGAATTAGGTCATTTTCGTCCTCCCTAGGCTTATTCTTGTCCAATTAGGGTTTTTAACCAATCTTGTGCATCCAATAGGTGTGTTTGTGTCATTGGATGATCAATTAGGTCATTTTCGTCCTCCCTAGGCTTATTCTTGTCCAATTAGGGTTTTTAACCAATCTTGTGCATCCAATAAGTTTGTTTGTGTCATTGAATTAATATGTAGGTAATTTTCGTCCTCCCTAGGCATATTCTTGTCCAATTAGGGTTTTTAACCAATCTTGTGCATCCAATAGGTGTGTTTGTGTCATTGGATGATCAATTAGGTCATTTTCGTCCTCCCTAGGCATATTCTTGTCCAATTAGGGTTTTTAACCAATCTTGTGCATCCAATAGGTGTGTTTGTGTCATTGGATGATCAATTAGGTCATTTTCGTCCTCTTTAGGCATATTCTTGTCCAATTAGGGTTTTTAACGAATCTGATGCATCCAATTGGTGTGTTTGTGTCATTGGATGATCAATTAGGTCATTTTCGTCCTCCCTAGGCTTATTCTTGTCCAATTAGGGTTTTTAACCAATCTTGTGCATCCAATAAGTTGAGTTGTGTCATTGGATTAACATTTAGGTCATTTTCGTCCTCCCTAGGCATATTCTCGTGCAATTAGGGTTTTTAAACAATGTTGTGCGTCCAATAAGTGTGTTTGTGTCATTGGATGATCAATTAGGTTATTTTCGTCCTCCCTCGGCATATTCTTGTCCAATTAGGGTTTTTAACCAATCTTGTGCATCCAATAGGTGTGTTTGTGTCATTGGATGATCAATTAGGTCATTTTCGTCCTCCCTAGGCATATTCTTGTCCAATTAGGGTTTTTAACGAATCTTGTGCATCCAATTGGTGTATTTGTGTCATTGGATGATCAATTAGGTCATTTTCGTCCTCCCTAGGCATATTCTTGTCCAATTAGAGTTTTTAACGAATCTTGTGCATCCAATACGTGTGTTTGTGTCATTGGATTAACATTTAGGTCATTTTCGTCCTCCCTAGGCATATTCTTGTCCAATTAGGGTTTTTAACCAATCTTGTGCATCCAATAAGTTGAGTTGTGTCATTGGATTAACATTTAGGTCATTTTCGTCCTCCCTAGGCATATTCTTGTCCAATTAGGGTTTTTAACCAATCTGGTGCATCCAATAGGTGTGTTTGTGTCATTGGATGATCAATTAGGTCATTTTCGTCATCCCTAGGCTTATTCTTGTCCAATTAGGGTTTTTAACCAATGTTGTGCATCCAATAAGTTCGTTTGTGTCATTGAATTAACATTTAGGTCATTTTCGTCGTCCCTAGGCATATTCTAGTCTAATTAGGGTTTTTAACCAATCTTGTGCATCCAATAAGTTTGTTTGTGTCATTGAATTAATATTTAGGTCATTTTCGTCCTCCCTAGGCATATTCTTGTCCAATTAGGGTTTTTAACCAATCTTGTGCATCCAATAGGTGTGTTTGTGTCATTGGATGATCAATTAGGTCATTTTCGTCCTCCCTATGCTTATTCTTGTCCAATTAGGGTTTTTAACCAATCTTGTGCATCCAATAACTTTGTTTGTCTCATTGAATTAATATTAATGTCATTTCCGTCCTCCCTAGGCATATTCTTGTCCAATTAGGGTTTTTAACCAATCTTGTGCATCCAATAAGTTGAGTTGTGTCATTGGATTAACATTTAGGTCATTTTCGTCCTCCCTAGGCATATTCTTGTCCAATTAGGGTTTTTAACCAATCTTGTGCATCCAATAGGTGTGTTTGTGTCATTGGATGATCAATTAGGTCATTTTCGTCCTCCCTAGGCTTATTCTTGTCCAATTAGGGTTTTTAACCAATCTTGTGCATCCAATAGGTGTGTTTGTGTCATTGGATGATCAATTAGGTCATTTTCGTCCTCCCTAGGCTTATTCTTGTCCAATTAGGGTTTTTAACCATTCTTGTGCATCCAATAGGTGTGTTTGTGTCATTGGATGATCAATTAGGTCATTGTTGTCCTCCCTAGGCTTATTCTTGTCCAATTAGGGTTTTTAACCAATCTTGTGCATCCAATAGGTGTGTTTGTGTCATTGGATGATCAATTAGGTCATTTTCGTCCTCCCTAGGCTTATTCTTGTCCAATTAGGGTTTTTAACCAATCTTGTGCATCCAATAAGTTGAGTTGTGTCATTGGATTAACATTTAAGTCATTTTCGTCCTCCCTAGGCTTATTCTTGTGCAATTAGGGTTTTTAACCACTCTTGTGCATCCAATAAGTTGAGTTGTGTCATTGGATTAACATTTAGGTCATTTTCGTCCTCCCTAGGCTTATTCTTGTCCAATTAGGGTTTTTAACCAATCTTGTGCATGCAATAGGTGTGTTTGTGTCATTGTATGATCAATTAGGTCATTTTCGTCCTCCCTAGGCTTATTCTTGTCCAATTAGGGTTTTTAAATAATCTTGTGCATCCAATAAGTTCATTTGTGTCGTTGGATGATAAATTCGGTCACTTTCGTCCTCCCTAGGCATATTCTTGTCCAATTAGGGTTTTTAACCAATCTTGTGCATCCAATAGGTGTGTTTGTGTCATTGGATGATCAATTAGGTAAGTTTCGTCCTCCCTTGGCTTATTCTGGTCAATTTAGGGTTTTTAACCAATCTTGTGCATCCAATAGGTGTGTTTGTGTCATTGGATGATCAATTAGGTCATTTTCGTCCTCCCTAGGCATATTCTTGTCCAATTAGGGTTTTTAACCAATCTTGTGCATCCAATAGGTGTGTTTGTGTCATTAGATGATCAATTAGGTCATTTTCGTCCTAACTAGGCTTATTCTTGTCCAATTAGGGTTTTTAACCAATCTTGTGCATCCAATAGGTGTGTTTGTGTCTTTGGATTAACATTTAGGTCCTTTTCGTCCTCCCTAGGCTTATTCTTGTCCAATTAGGGTTTTTAACCAATCTTGTGCATCCAATAGGTGCGTTTGTGTCATTGGATGATCAATTAGGTCATTTTCGTTCTCCCTAGGCTTATTCTTGTCCAATTAGGGTTTTTAACCAATGTTGTGCATCCAATAAGTTCGTTTGTGTCATTGAATTAACATTTAGGTCATTTTCGTCCTCCCTAGGCATATTCTTGTCCAATTAGGGTTTTTAACCAATTTTGTGCATCCAATAGGTGTGTTTGTGTCATTGGATGATCAATTAGGTCATTTTCGTCCTCCCTAGGCATATTCTTGTCCAATTAGGGTTTTTTAACCAATCTTGTGCATCCAATAGGTGTGTTTGTGTCATTGGATGATCAATTAGGTCATTTTTGTCCTCCCTAGGATTATTCTTGTCCAATTTGGGTTTTTAACCAATCTTGTGCATCCAATAAGTTGAGTTGTTTCATTGGATTAACATTTAGGTCATTTTCGTCCTCCCTAGGCTTATTCTTGTCCAATTTGGGTTTTTAACCGATCTTGTGCATCCAATAAGTTCATTTGTGTCATTGGATTAACATTTAGGTCATTTTCGTCCTCCCCCGGCATATTCTTGTCCAATTAGGGTTTTTAACCAATCTTGTTTATCCAATAGGTGTGTTTGTGTCATTGCATGATCAATTAGGTCATTTTCATCCTCCCTAGGCATATTCTTGTCCAATTAGGTTTTCTAACCAATCTTGTGCATCCAATAGGTGTGTTTGTGTCATTGGATGATCAATTAGGTCATTTTCGTCCTCCTTAGGCTTATTCTTGTCCAGGTAGGGTTTTTAACCAATCTTGTGCATCCAATAGGTGTGTTTTTGTCATTGGTTGTTCAATTAGGTCATTTTCATCCTCCCTAGGCTTATTCTTGTCCAATTAGGGTTTTTAACCAATCTTATGCATCCAATAGGTGTGTTTGTGTCATTGGATGATCAATTAGGTCATTTTCGTCCTCCCTACGCTTATTCTTGTCCAATTAGGGTTTTTAACCAATCTTTTGCATCCAATAAGTTCATTTGTGTCATTGGATTAACATTTAGGTCATTTTCGTCCTCCCTAGGCATATTCTTGTCCAATTAGTGTTTTTAACCAATCTTGTGCATCCAATAGGTGTGTTTGTGTCATTGGATGATCAATTAGGTCATTTTCGTCCTCCCTAGGCTTATTCTTGTCCAATTAGAGTTTTTAACCCATCTTGTGCTTCCAATAACATTGTTTGTGTCATTGAATTAATATTTCGGTCATTTTCGTCCTCCCTAGGCATATTCTTGTCCAATTAGGGTTTTTAACCAATCTTGTGCATCCAATAGGTGTGTTTGTGTCATTGGATGATCAATTAGGTCATTTTCGTCCTCCCTAGGCTTATTCTTGTCCAATTAGGGTTTTTAACCAATCTTGTGCATCCAATATGTTTATTTGTGTCATTGGATTAACATTTAGGTCATTTTCGTCCTCCCTAGGCATATTCTTGTCCAATTAGTGTTTTTAACCAATCTTGTGCATCCAATAGGTGTGTTTGTGTCATTGGATGATCAATTAGGTCATTTTCGTCCTCCCTAGGCTTATTCTTGTCCAATTAGGGTTTTTAACCAATCTTGTGCATCCAATAAGTTCATTAGTGTCATTGGATTAACATTTAGGTCATTTTCGTCCTCCCTAGGCATATTCTTGTCCAATTAGGGTTTTAACCAATCTTGTGCTTCCAATAGGTGTGTTTGTGTCATTGGATGATCAATTAGGTCATTTTCGTCCTCCCTAGGCTTATTCTTGTCCAATTAGGGTTTTTAACCAATCTTGTGCATCCAATAAGTTCATTACTGTCATTGGATTAACATTTAGGTCATTTTCGTCCTCCCTAGGCATATTCTTGTCCAATTAGGATTTTTAACCAATCTTGTGCTTCCAATAGGTGTGTTTGTGTCATTGGATGATCAATTAGGTCATTTTCGTCCTCCCTAGGCTTATTCTTGTCCAATTAGGGTTTTTAACCAATCTTGTGCATCCAATAGGTGTGTTTGTGTCATTGGATGATCAATTAGGTCATTTTCGTCCTCCCTAGGCTTATTCTTGTCCAGTTAGGGTTTTTAACCAATCTTGTGCATCCAATAGGTGTGTTTGTGTCATTGGATTAACATTTAGGTCATTTTCGTCCTCCCTAGGCTTATTCTTGTCCACTTAGGGTTTTTAACCAATCTTGTGCATCCAATAAGTTTGTTTATGTCATTGAATTAATATTTAGGTCATTTTCGTCCTCCCTAGACATATTCTTGTCCAATTAGGGTTTTTAACCAATCTTGTGCATCCAATAGGTGTGTTTGTGTCATTGGATGATCAATTAGGTCATTTTCGTCCTCCCTAGGCTTATTCTTGTCCAATTAGGGTTTTTAACCAATCTTGTGCATCCAATAACTTTGTTTGTGTCATTGAATTAATATTTAGGTCATTTTCCTCCTCCCTAGGCATATTCTTTTCCAATTAGGGTTTTTAACCAATCTTGTGCATCCAATAGATGTGTTTGTGTCATTGGATGATCAATTAGGTCATTTTCGTCCTCCCTAGGCTTATTCTAGTCCAATTGGGGTTTTTAACCAATCTTGTGCATCCAATAGGTGTGTTTGTGTCATTGGATGATCAATTAGGTCATTTTCGTCCTCCCTAGGCTTATTCTTGTCCAATTAGGGTTTTTAACCAATCTTGTGCATCCAATAGGTGTGTTTGTGTCATTGGATGATCAATTAGATCATTTTCGTCCTCCCTAGGAATATTGTTGTCCAATTAGGGTTTTTAACCAATCTTGTGCATCCAATAGGTGTGTTTGTGTCATTGGATGATCAATTAGGTCATTTTCGTCCTCCCTAGGCTTATTCTTGTCCAATTAGGGTTTTTAACCAATCTTGTGCATCCAATAAGTTTGTTTGTGTCATTGGATTAACATTTAGGTCATTTTCATCCTCCCTAGGCATATTCTTGTCCAATTAGGGTTTTTAACCAATCTTGTGCATCCAATAGGTGTGTTTGTGTCATTGGATGATCAATTAGGTCATTTTCGTCCTCCCTAGGCTTATTCTTGTCCAATTAGGGTTTTTAACCAATCTTGTGCATCCAATAAGTTTGTTTGTGTCACTGGATGATCAATTAGGTCATTTTCGTCCTCCCTAGGCATATTCTTGTCCAACTAGGGTTTTGAACCAATCTTGTGCATCCAATAGGTGTGTTTGTGTCATTGGATGATCAATTAGGTCATTTTCGTCCTCCCTAGGCTTATTCTTTTCCAATTAGGGTTTTTAACCAATCTTGTGCATCCAATAAGTTCATTTGTGTCATTGGATTAATATTTAGGTCATTTTGGTCCTCCCTAGGCATATTCTTGTCCATTAGGGTTTTTAACCAATCTTGTGCTTCCAATAGGTGTGTTTGTGTCATTGGATGATCAATTAGGTCATTTTGGTCCTCCCTAGGCTTATTCTTGTCCAATTAGGGTTTTTAACCAATCTTGTGCATCCAATAGGTGTGTTTGTGTCATTGGATGATCAATTAGGTCATTTTCGTCCTCCCTAGGCATATTCTTGTCCAATTAGGGTTTTTAACCAATCTTGTGCATCCAATAGGTGTGTTTGTATCATTTGATGATCAATTAGGTCATTTTCGTCCTCCCTAGGCTTATTCTTGTCCAATTAGGGTTTTTAACCAATCTTGTGCATCCAATAAGTTCATTTGTGTCATTGGATTAACATTTAGGTCATTTTCGTCTTCCATAGGCATATTCTTGTCCAATTAGGGTTTTTAACCAATCTTGTGCATCCAATAAGTGTGTTTGTGTCATTGGATGATCAATTAGGCCATTTTCGTCGTCCCTAGGCTTATTTTTGTCCAATTAGGGTTTTTAACCCATGATGTGCATCCAATAAGTTCGTTTTTGTCATTGAATTAACATTTAGGTGATATTCGTCCTCCCTAGGCATATTCTTGTTCAGTTAGGGTTTTTAACCAATCTTGTGCATCCAATAGGTGTGTTTGTGTCATTGGATGATCAATTAGGTCATTTTCGTCCTCCCTAGGCTTATTCTTGTCCAATTAGGGTTTTTAACCAATCTTGTGCATCCAATAAGTTTGTTTGTGTCATTGAATTAATATTTAGGTCATTTTCGTCCTCCCTAGGCATATTCTTGTCCAATTAGGGTTTTTAACCAATCTTGTGCATCCAATAGGTGTGTTTGTGTCATTGGATGATCAATTAGGTCATTTTCGTCCTCCCTAGGCTTATTCTTGTCCAATTAGGGTTTTTAACCAATCTTGTGCATCCAATAAGTTGAGTTGTGTCATTGGATTAACATTTAGGTCATTTTCGTTCTCCCTAGGATTATTCTTGTCCAATTTGGGTTTTTAACAAATCTTGTGCATCCAATAAGTTCATTTGAGTTATTGGATTAACATTTAGGTCATATTCGTCCTCCCTAGGCATATTCTTGTCAAATTAGGGTTTTTAACCAATCTTGTGCATCCAATAGGTGTGTTTGTGTCATTGGATGATCAATTAGGTCATTTTCGTCCTCCCTAGGCATATTCTTGTCAAGTTAGGGTTTTTAACCAATCTTGTGCATCCAATAGGTGTGTTTGTGTCATTGGATGATCAATTAGGTCATTTTCGTCCTCCCTAGGCATATTCTTGTCCAATTAGGGTTTTTAACCAATCTTGTGCATCCAATAGGTGTGTTTGTGTCATTGGATGATCAATTAGGTCATTTTCGTCCTCCCTAGGCTTATTCTTGTCCAATTAGGGTTTTTAACCAATCTTGTGCATCTAATAGGTGTGTTTGTGTCATTGGATGATCAATTAGTTCATTTTCGTCCTCCCTAGGCTTATTCTTGTCAAATTAGGGTTTTTAACCAATCTTGTGCATCCAATAAGTTGAGTTGTGTCATTGGATTAACATTTAGGTCATTTTCGTCCTCCCTAGGCATATTCTTGTCCAATTAGGGTTTTTAACCAATCTTGTGCATCCAATAGGTGTTTAAGCAATCTTGTGCATCCAATAGGTGTGTTTGTGGCAATAGATGATCAATTAGGTCATTTTCATCCTCCCTAGGCTTATTCTTGTCCAATTAGGGTTTTTAACCGATGTTGTGCATCCAATAGGTGTGTTTGTGTCATTGGATGATCAATTAGGTCATTTTCGTCCTCTCTAGGCTTATTCTTGTCCAATTAGGGTTTTTAACCAATCTTGTGCATCCAATAGGTGTGTTTGTGTCATTGGATGATCAATTAAGTCATTTTCGTCCTCCCTAGGCATATTCTTGTCCAACTAGTGTTTTTAACCAATCTTGTGCATCCAATAGGTGTGTTTGTGTCTTTGGATGATCAATTAGGTCATTTTCGTCCTCCCTAGGCTTATTCTTGTCCAATTAGGGTTTTTAACCAATCTTGTGCATCCAATAGGTGTGTTTGTGTCATTGGATGAACAATTAGGTCATTTTCGTCCTCCCTATGCTTATTCTTGTCCAATTAGGGTTTTTAACCAATCTTGTGCATCCAATAGGTGTGTTTGTGTCCTTGGATGATCAATTAGGTCATTTTCGTCCTCCCTATGCCTATTCTTGTCCAATTAGGGTTTTTAACCAATCTTGTGCATCCAATAACTTTGTTTGTTTCATTGAATTAATATTTAGGTCATTTTCGTCCTCCCTAGGCATATTCTTGTCCAATTAGGGTTTTTAACCAATCTTGTGCATCCAATAGGTGTGTTTGTGTCATTGGATGATCAATTAGGTCATTTTCGTCCACCCTAGGCTTATTCTTGTCCAATTAGGGTTTTTAACCAATCTTGTGCATCCAATAGGTGTGTTTGTGTCATTGGATGATCAATTAAGTCATTTTCGTCCTCCATAGGCTTATTCTTCTCCAATTAGGGTTTTAAACCAATCTTATGCATCCAATAACTTTGTTTGTGTCATTGAATTAATATTTAGGTCATTTTCGTCCTCCCTAGGCATATTCTGTCCAATTAGGGTTTTTAACCAATCTTGTGCATCCAATAGGTGTGTTTGTGTCATTGGATGATCAATTAGGTCATTTTCGTCCTCCCTAGGCATATTCTTGTCCAATTAGGGTTTTTAACCAATCTTGTGCATCCAATAGGTGTGTTTGTGTCATTGGATGATCAATTAGGTCATTATTGTCCTCCCTAGGCATATTCTTGTCCAATTTGGGTTTTTAACCAATCTTGTGCATCCAATAAGTTGAGTTGTTTCATTGGATTAACATTTAGGTCATTTTCGTCATCCCTAGGCTTATTCTTGTCCAATTTGGGTTTTTAACCGATCTTGTGCATCCAATAAGTTCATTTGTGTCATTGGATTAACATTTAGGTCATTTTCGTCCTCCCCCGACATATTCTTGTCCAATTAGGGTGTTTAACCAATCTTGTGTATCCAATAGGTGTGTTTGTGTCATTGGATGATCAATTAGGTCATTTTCGTCCTCCCTAGGCATATTCTTGTCCAATTAGGGTTTTTAACCAATCTTGTGCATCCAATAGGTGTGTTTGTGTCATTGTATGATCAATTAGGTCATTTTCGTCCTCCCTAGGCTTATTCTTGTCCAATTAGGGTTTTTAACTAATCTTGTGCATCCAATAAGTTCATTTGTGTCGTTGGATGATAAATTCGGTCACTTTCGTCCTCCCTAGGCATATTCTTGTCCAATTAGGGTTTTTAACCAATCTTATGCATCAAATAGGTGTGTTTGTGTCATTGGATGATCAATTAGGTCATTTTCGTCCTCCCTAGGCTTATTCTTATCCAATTAGGGTTTTTAACCAATCTTGTGCATCCAATAGGTGTGTTTGTGTCATTGGATGATCAATTAGGTCATTTTCGTCCTCCCTAGGCTTATTCTTGTCCAATTAGGGTTTTTAACCAATCTTGTGCATCCAATAAGTTTGTTTGTGTCATTGAATTAATTTTTGGGTCATTTTCGTCCTCCCTAGGCATATTCTTGTCCAATTAGGGTTTTTAACCAATCTTGTGCATCCAATAGGTGTGTTTGTGTCATTGGATGATCAATTAGGTCATTTTCGTCCTCCCTAGGCTTATTCTTGTCCAATTAGGGTTTTTAACCAATCTTGTGCATCCAATAAGTTTGTTTGTGTCATTGGATTAACATTTAGGTCATTTTCATCCTCCCTAGGCATATTCTTGTCCAATTAGGGTTTTTAACCAATCTTGTGCATCCAATAGGTGTGTTTGTGTCATTGGATGATCAATTAGGTCATTTTCGTCCTCCCTAGGCTTATTCTTGTCCAATTAGGGTTTTTAACCAATCTTGTGCATCCAATAACTTTGTTTGTGTCATTGAATTAATTTTTAGGTCATTTTCCTCCTCCCTAGGCATATTCTTGTCCAATTAGGGTTTTTAACCAATCTTGTGCATCCAATAGGTGTGTTTGTGTCATTGGATGATCAATTAGGTCATTTTCGTCCTCCCTAGGCTTATTCTTGTCCAATTAGGGTTTTTAACCAATCTTGTGCATCCAATAAGTTCATTTCTGTCATTGGATTAACATTTAGGTCATTTTCGTCCTTCCTAGTCATATTCTTGTCCAATTAGGGTTTTTAACCAATCTTGTGCTTCCAATAGGTGTGTTTGTGACATTGGATGATCAATTAGGTCATTTTCGTCCTCCCTAAGCTTATTCTAGTCCAATTAGGGTTTTTAACCAATGTTGTGCATCCAATAGGTGTGTTTGTGTCATTGGATTAACATTTAGGTCATTTTCGTCCTCCCTAGGCTTGTTCTTGTCCAATTAGGGTTTTTAACCAATCTTGTGCATCCAATAGGTGTGTTTGTGTCATTGGATGATCAATTAGGTCATTTTCGTCCTCCCTAGGCTTATTCTTGTCCAATTAGGGTTTTTAACCAATCTTGTGCATCCAATAGGTGTGTTTGTGTCATTGGATGATCAATTAGGTCATTTTCGTCCTCCCTAGGCTTATTCTTGTCCAATTAGGGTTTTTAACCAATCTTGTGCATCCAATAAGTTTGTTTGTGTCATTGAATTAATATTTAGGTCATTTTCGTCCTCCCTATGCATATTCTTGTCCAGTTAGGGTTTTTAACCATTCTTGTGCATCCAATAGGTGTGTTTGTGTCATTGCATGATCAATTAGGTCATTTTCGTCCTCCCTAGGCATATTCTTGTCCAATTAGCGTTTTTTACCAATCTTGTGCATCCAATTAGTGTGTTTGTGGCAATGGACGATCAATTAGGTCATTTTCGTCCTCCCTAGGCATATTCTTGTCCAGTTAGGGTTTTTAACCAATCTTGTGCATCCAATAGGTGTGTTTGTGTCATTGCATGATCAATTAGGTCATTTTCGTCCTCCCTAGGCATATTCTTGTCCAATTAGGGTTTTTAACCAATCTTGTGCATCCAATAGGTGTGTTTGTGGCATTGGATGATCAATTAGGTCATTTTCGTCCTCCCTAGGCTTATTCTTATCCAATTAGGGTTTTTAACCAATCTTGTGCATCCAATAGGTGTGTTTGTGTCATTGGATGATCAATTAGGTCATTTTCGTCCTCCCTAGGCTTATTCTTGTCCAATTAGGGTTTTTAACCAATCTTGTGCATCCAATAGGTGTGTTTGTGTCATTGGATGATCAATTAGGTCATTTTCGTCCTCCCTAGGCTTATTCTTGTCCAATTAGGGTTTTTAACCAATCTTTTGCATCCAATAGGTGTGTTTGTGTCATTGGATGACCAATTAGGTCATTTTCGTCCTCCCAAGGCATATTCTTGTCCAATTAGGGTTTTTAACCAATCTTGTGCATCCCATAGGTGTGTTTGTGGCAATGGATGATCAATTAGGTCATTTTCGTCCTCCCTAGGCTTATTCTTGTCCAATTAGGGTTTTTAACCAATCTTGTGCATCCAATAGGTGTGTTTGTGTCATTGGATGATCAATTAGGTCATTTTCGTCCTCCCTAGGCTTATTCTTGTCCAATTAGGGTTTTTAACCAATCTTGTGCATCCAATAGGTGTGTTTGTGTCATTGGATGATCAATTAGGTCATTTTCGTCCTCCCTAGGCTTATTCTTGTCCAATTAGGGTTTTTAACCAATCTTGTGCATCCAATAGGTGTGTTTGTGTCATTGGATGATCAATTAGGTCATTTTCATCATCCCAAGGCTTATTCTTGTCCAATTAGGGTTTTTAACCAATCTTGTGCATCCAATAACTTTGTTTGTGTCATTGAATTAATATTTAGGTCATTTTCGTCCTCCTTAGGCATATTCTTGTCGAATTAGGGTTTTTAACCAATCTTGTGAATCCAATCGGTGTGTTTCTGTCATTGGATGATCAATTAGGTCATTTTCGTCCTCCCTAGGCTTATTCTTGTCCAATTAGGGTTTTTAACCAATCTTGTGCATCCAATAGGTGTGTTTGTGTCATTGGATGATCAATTAGGTCATTTTCGTCCTCCCTAGGCTTATTCTTGTCCAATTAGGGTTTTTAACCAATCTTGTGCATCCAATAGGTGTGTTTGTGTCATTGGATGATCAATTAGGTCATTTTCGTCCTCCCTAGGCTTATTCTTGTCCTATTGGGGTTTTTAACCAATCTTGTGCATCCAATAAGTTCATTTGTGTCATTGGATTAACATTTAGGTCATTTTCGTCCTCCCTAGGCATATTCTTGTCCAATTAGGGTTTTTAACCAATCTTGTGCATCCAATAAGTTTATTTGTGTCATTGAATTAATATTTAGGTCATTTTCGTCCTCCCTAGGCATATTCTTGTCCAATTAGGGTTTTTAACCAATCTTGTGCATTCAATAGGTGTGTTTGTGTCATTGGATGATCAATTAGGTCATTTTCGTCCTCCCTAGGCATATTCTTGTCCAATTAGGGTTTTTAACCAATCTTGTGCAACCAATAGGTGTGTTTGTGTCATTAGTTGATCAATTAGGTTATTTTCGTCCTCCCTTGGCTTATTCTTGTCCAATTAGGGTTTTTAACCAATCTTGTGCATCCAATAAGTTGAGTTGTGTCATTGGATTAACATTTAGGTCATTTTGATTGTTCCTAGGCTTATTCTTGTCGAATTAGGTTTTTAACCAATCTTGTGCATCCAATAAGTTCATTTGTGTCATTGGATTCACATTTAGGTCATTTTCGTCCTCCCTAGGCATATTCTTGTCCAATTAGGGTTTTTAACCAATCTTGTGCATCCAATATGTGTGTTTATCTCATTGGATGATCAATTAGGTCACTTTAATCCTCCCTATGCTTATTCTTGTCCAATTAGGGTTTTTAACCAATCTTGTGCATCCAATAAGTTCATTTGTGTCATTGGATTAACATTTAGGTCATTTTCGTCC
The DNA here is from genome assembly GCA_037974775.1 of Cicer pinnatifidum. Lineage (NCBI taxonomy): Eukaryota > Viridiplantae > Streptophyta > Magnoliopsida > Fabales > Fabaceae > Cicer > Cicer pinnatifidum. The sequence continues at coordinate 64,783 of JBBPBR010001406.1, read as the reverse complement.
TCCCTAGGCATATTCTTGTCCAATTAGGGTTTTTAACCAATCTTGTGCATCCAATAGGTGTGTTTGTGTCATTGGATGATCAATTAGGTCATTTTCGTCCTCCCTAGGCTTATTCTTGTCCAATTAGGGTTTTTAACCAATCTTGTGCATCCAATAAGTTGAGTTGTGTCATTGGATTAACATTTAGGTCATTTTGATTCTCCCTAGGCTTATTCTTGTCGAATTAGGTTTTTAACCAATCTTGTGCATCCAATAAGTTCATTTGTGTCATTGGATTCACATTTAGGTCATTTTCGTCCTCCCTAAGCATATTCTTGTCCAATTAGGGTTTTTAACCAATCTTGTGCATCCAATAGGTGTGTTTATCTCATTGGATGATCAATTAGGTCACTTTGATCCTTCTTAGGCTTATTCTTTTCCAATTAGGGTTTTTAACCAATCTTGTGCATCCAATAGGTGTGTTTATCTTATTGGATGATCAATTAGGTCCCTTTGATCCTCCCTAGGCTTATTCTTGTCCAATTAGGGTTTTTAACCAATCTTGTGCATCCAATAAGTTCATTTGTGTCATTGGATTAACATTTAGGTCATTTTCGTCCTCCCTATGCTTATTCTTGTCCAATTAGGGTTTTTAACCAATCTTGTGCATCCAATAAGTTGAGTTGTGTCATTGGATTAACATTTAGGTCATTTTCGTCCTCCCTAGGCTTATTCTTGTCCAATTAGGGTTTTTAACCAATCTTGTGCATCCAATAGGTGTGTTTGTGTCATTGGATGATCAATTAGGTCATTTTCGTCCTCCCTAGGCTTATTCTTATCCAATTAGGGTTTTTAACCAATCTTGTGCATCTAATAGGTGTGTTTGTGTCATTGGATGATCAATTAGGTCATTTTCGTCCTCCCTAGGCTTATTCTGGTCCAATTAGGGGTTTTAACCAATCTTGTGCATCCAATAGGCATGTTTTTGTCATTGGATGATCAATTAGGTCATTTTCGTCCTCCCTAGGCTTTTTCTTGTCCAATTAGGGTTTTTACCCAATCTCGTGCATCCAATAAGTTCATTTGTGTCATTGGATTAACATTTAGGTCATTTTCGTCCTCCCTAGGCTTATTCTTGTCCAATTAGGGTTTTTAACCAATCTTGTGCATCCAATAAGTTGAGTTGTGTCATTGGATTAACATTTAGGTCATTTTCGTCCTCCCTAGGCTTATTCTTGTCCAATTAGGGTTTTTAACCAATCTTGTGCATCCAATAAGTTGAGTTGTGTCATTGGATTTACATTTAGGTCATTTTCGTCCTCCCTAGGCATATTCTTGTCCAATTAGGGTTTTTAACCAATCTTGTGCATCCAATAGGTGTGTTTGTGTCATTGTATGATCAATTAGGTCATTTTCGTCCTCCCTAGGCTTATTCTTGTCCAATTAGGGTTTTTAACCAATCTTGTGCATCCAATAAGTTCATTTGTGTTGTTAGATGATAAATTCGGTAACTTTCGTCCTCCCTATGCATATTCTTGTCCAATTAGGGTTTTTAACCAATCTTGTGCATCCAATAGGTGTGTTTGTGTCATTGTATGATCAATTAGGTCATTTTCGTCCTCCATAGGCTTATTCTTGTCCAATTAGGGTTTTTAACTAATCTTGTGCATCCAATAAGTTCATTTGTGTCGTTGGATGATAAATTCGGTCACTTTCGTCCTCCCTAGGCATATTCTTGTCCAATTAGGGTTTTTAACCAATCTTGTGCATCCAATAGGTGTGTTTGTGTCATTGGATGATCAATTAGGTAAGTTTCGTCCTCCCTAGGCTTATTCTTGTCAATTTAGGGTTTTTTACCAATCTTGTGCATCCAATAGGTGTGTTTGTGTCATTGGATGATCAATTAGGTCATTTTCGTCCTCCCTAGGCATATTCTTGTCCAATTAGGGTTTTTACCCAATCTTGTGCATCCAATAGGTGTGTTTGTGTCATTAGATGATCAATTAGGTCATTTTTGTCCTAACTAGGCTTATTCTTGTCCAATTAGGGTTTGTAACCAATCTTGTGCATCCAATAGGTGTGTTTGTGTCTTTGGATTAACATTTAGGTCATTTTCGTCCTCCCTAGGCATATTCTTGTCCAATTAGGGTTTTTAACCAATCTTGTGCATCCAATAGGTGCGTTTGTGTCATAGGATGATCAATTAGGTCATTTTCGTTCTCCCTAGGCTTATTCTTGTCCAATTAGGGTTTTTAACCAATGTTGTGCATCCAATAAGTTCGTTTGTGTCATTGAATTAACATTTAGGTCATTTTCGTCCTCCCTAGGCATATACTTGTCCAATTAGGGTTTTTAACCAATCTTGTGCATCCAATAGGTGTGTTTGTGTCATTGGATGATCAATTAGGTCATTTTTGTCCTCCCTAGGATTATTCTTGTCCAATTTGGGTTTTTAACCAATCTTGTGCATCCAATAAGTTGAGTTGTTTCATTGGATTAACATTTAGGTCATTTTCGTCCTCCCTAGGCTTATTCTTGTCCAATTTGGGTTTTTAACCGATCTTGTGCATCCAATAAGTTCATTTGTGTCATTGGATTAACATTTAGGTCATTTTCGTCCTCCCCCGGCATATTCTTGTCCAATTAGGGTTTTTAACAAATCTTGTGTATCCAATAGGTGTGTTTGTGTCATTGCATGATCAATTAGGTCATTTTCATCCTCCCTAGGCATATTCTTGTCCAATTAGGGTTTCTAACCAATCTTGTGCATCCAATAGGTGTGTTTGTGTCATTGGATGATCAATTAGGTCATTTTCGTCCTCCCTAGGCTTATTCTTGTCCAAGTAGGGTTTTTAACCAATCTTGTGCATCCAATAGGTGTGTTTTTGTCATTGGATGTTCAATTAGGTCATTTTCGTCCTCCCTAGGCTTATTCTTTTCCAATTAGGGTTTTTAACCAATCTTATGCATCCAATAGGTGTGTTTGTGTCATTGGATGATCAATTAGGTCATTTTCGTCCTCCCTACGCTTATTCTTGTCCAATTAGGGTTTTTAACCAATCTTGTGCATCGAATAAGTTTGTTTGTGTCATTGAATTAATATTTAGGTCATTTTCGTCCTCCCTATGCATATTCTAATCCAATTAGGGTTTTTAACCAATCTTGTGCATCCAATAGGTGTGTTTGTGTCATTGGATGATCGATTAAGTCATTATCGTTCTCCCTAGGCTTATTCTTGTCCAATTAGGGTTTTTAACCAATCTTGTGCATCCAATAAGTTCATTTGTGTCATTGGATTAACATTTAGGTCATTTTCGTCCTCCCTAGGCATATTCTTGTCCAATTAGGGTTTTTAACCAATCTTGTGCATCCAATAGGTGTGTTTGTGTCATTGGATGATCAATTAGGTCATTTTCGTCCTCCCTAGGCTTATTCTTGTCCAATTAGGGTTTTTAACCAATCTTGTGCATCCAATAAGTTCATTTGTGTCATTGGATGATCAATTAGGTCATTTTCGTCCTCCCTAGGCATATTCTTGTCCAACTAGGGTTTTAAACCAATCTTGTGCATTCAATAGGTGAGTTTGTTTCATTGGATGATCAATTAGGTCATTTTCGTCCTCCCTAGTCTTATTCTTGTCCAATTTGGGTTTTTAACCAATCTTGTGCATCCAATAGGTGTGTTTGTGTCATTCGATGATCAATTAGGTCATTTTCGTCCTCCCTAGGCATGTTCTTGTCCAATTAGGGTTTTTAACCAATCTTGTGCATCCAATAGGTGTGTTTGTGTCATTGGATGATCAATTAGGTCATTTTCGTCCTCCCTAGGCTTATTCTTGTCCAATTAGGGTTTTTAACCAATCTTGTGCATCCAATAAGTTCATTTGTGTCATTGGATGATCAATTAGGTCATTTTCGTCCTCCCTAGGCATATTCTTGTCCAACTAGGGTTTTAAACCAATCTTGTGCATCCAATAGGTGCGTTTGTGTCATTGGATGATCAATTAGGTCATTTTCGTCCTCCCTAGGCTTATTCTTGTCAAATTAGGGTTTTTAACCAATCTTGTGCATCCAATAACTTTGTTTGTGTCATTAAATTAATATTTAGGTCATTTTCGTCCTCCGTAGGCATATTCTTGTCCAATTAGGGTTTTTAACCAATCTTGTGCATCCAATAGGTGTGTTTGTGTCATTGGATGATCAATTAGGTCATTTTCTACCTCCCTAGGCTTATTCTTGTCCAATTAGGGTTTTTAACCAATCTTGTGCATCCAATAAGTTCATTTGTGTCATTGGATGATCAATTAGGTCATTTTCGTCCTCCCTAGGCATATTCTTGTCCAACTAGGGTTTTAAACCAATCTTGTGCATCCAATAGGTGCGTTTGTGTCATTGGATGATCAATTAGGTCATTTTCGTCCTCCCTAGGCTTATTCTTGTCCAATTAGGGTTTTTAACCAATCTTGTGCATCCAATAGGTGTGTTTCTGTCATTGGATGATCAATTAGGTCATTTTTGCCTCCCTAGGCTTATTCTTGTCCAATTAGGGTTTTTAACCAATCTTGTGCATCCAATAACTTTGTTTGTGTCATTGAATTAATATTTAGGTCATTTTCGTCCTCCCTAGGCATATTCTTGTCCAATTAGGGTTTTTAACCAATCTTGTGCATCCAATAGGTGTGTTTGTGTCATTGGATGATCAATTAGGTCATTTTCGTCCTCCCTAGGCTTATTCTTGTCCAAGTAGGGTTTTTAAGCAATCTTGATCATCCAATAAGTTCATTTGTGTCATTGGATTAACATTTAGGTCATTTTCGTCCTCCCAAGGCATATTCTTGTCCAATTAGGGTTTTTAACCAATCTTGTGCATCCAATAGGTGTGTTTGTGTCATTGGATGATCAATTAGGTCATCTTCGTCCTCCCTAGGCTTATTCTTGTCCAATTAGGGTTTTTAACCAATCTTGTGCATCCAATAAGTTCATTTGTGTCATTGGATGATCAATTAGGTCATTTTCGTCCTCCCTAGGCTTATTCTTGTCCCACTAGGGTTTTTAACAAATCTTGTGCCTCCAATAGGTGTGTTTGTGTCATTGGATGATCCATTAGGTCATTTTCGTCCTCCCTAGGCTTATCCTTGTCCAATTAGGGTTTTTAACCAATCTTGTGCATCCAATAAGTTGAGTTGTGTCATTGGATTAACATTTAGGTCATTTTCGTCCTCCCTAGGCATATTCTTGTCCAATTAGGGTTTTTAACCAATCTTGTGCATCCAATAAGTTGATTTGTGTCATTGGATGATCAATTAGGTCATTTTCGTCCTCCCTAGGCATATTCTTGTCCAATTAGGGTTTTTAACCAATCTTGTGCATCCAATAGGTGTGTTTGTGTCATTGGATGATCAATTAGGTCATTTTCGTCCTCCCTAGGCTTATTCTTGTCCAATTAGGGTTTTTAACCAATCTTGTGCATCCAATAAGTTCATTTGTGTCATTGGATTAACATTTAGATCATTTTCGTCCTGCCTAGGCATATTCTTGTCCAATTAGGGTTTTTAACCAATCTTGTGCATCCAATAGGTGTGTTTGTGTCATTGGATGATCAATTAGGTTATTTTCGTCCTCCCTAGGCTTATTCTTGTCCAATTAGGGTTTTTAACCAATCTTGTGCATCCAATAGGTGTGTTTGTGTCATTGGATGACCAATTAGGTCATTTTCGTCCTCCCTAGGCATATTCTTGTCCAATTAGGGTTTTTAACCAATCTTGTGCATCCAATAGGTGTGTTTGTGTCATTGGATGATCAATTAGGTCATTTTCGTCCTCCCTAGGCTTATTCTTGTCCAATTAGGGTTTTTAACCAATCTTGTGCATCGAATGAGTTCATTTGTGTCATTCGATGATCAATTAGGTCATTTTCGTCCTCCCTAGGCTTATTCTTGTCCAATTAGGGTTTTTAACCAATCTTGTGCATCCAATAGGTGTGTTTGTGTCATTGGATGATCAATTAGGTCATTTTCGTCCTCCCTAGGCTTATTCTTGTCCAATTAGGGTTTTTAACCAATCTTGAGCTTCCAATAAGTTGAGTTGGGTCATTGGATTAACATTTAGGTCATTTTCGTCCTCCCTAGGCATATTCTTGTCCAATTAGGGTTTTTAACCAATCTTGTGCATCCAATAGGTGTGTTTGTGTCATTGGATGATCAATTAGGTCATTTTCGTCCTCCCTAGGCTTATTCTTGTCCAATTAGGGTTTTTAACCAATCTTGTGCATCCGATAAGTTTGTTTGTGTCATTGAATTAATATATAGGTAATTTTCGTCCTCCCTAGGCATATTCTTGTCCAATTAGGGTTTTTAACCAATCTTGTGCATCCAATAGGTGTGTTTGTGTCATTGGATGATCAATTAGGTCATTTTCGTCCTCCCTAGGCTTATTCTTGTCCAATTAGGGTTTTTAACCAATCTTGTGCATCCAATAAGTTGAGTTGTGTCATTGGATTAACATTTAGGTCATTTTCGTCCTCCCTAGGCTTATTCTTGTCCAATTAGGGTTTTTAACCAATCTTGTGCATCCAATAACTTTGTTTGTGTCCTTGAATTAATATTTAGGTCATTTTCGTCATCCCTAGGCATATTCTTGTCAAATTAGGGTTTTTAACCAATCTTGTGCATCCAATAGGTGTGTCTGTGTCATTGGATGATCAATTAGGTCATTTTCGTCCTCCCTAGGCATATTCTTGTCCAATTAGGGTTTTTAACCAATCTTGTGCATCCAATAGGTGTGTTTGTGTCATTGGATGATCAATTAGGTCATTTTCGTCCTCCCTAGGCTTATTCTTGTCCAATTAGGGTTTTTAACCAATCTTGTGCATCCAATAAGTTGAGTTGTGTCATTGGATTAACATTTAGGTCATTTTCGTCCTCCCTAGGCTTATTCTTGTCCAATTAGGGTTTTTAACCAATCTTGTGCATCCAATAGGTGTGTTTGTGTCATTGGATGATCAATTAGGTCATTTTCTTCCTCCCTAGGCTTATTCTTGTCCAATTAGGGTTTTTAACTAATCTTGTGCATCCAATAGGTGTGTTTGTGTCATTGGATGATCAATTAGGTCATTTTTGTCCTCCCTAGGCTTATTCTAGTCTAATTAGGGTTTTTAACCAACCTTGTGCATCCAATAGGTGTGTTTGTGTCGTTGGATGATCAATTAGGTCATTTTCGTCCTCTCTAGGCTTATTCTTGTCCAGTTAGGGTTTTTAACCAATCTTGTGCATCCAATAAGTTCATTTGTGTCATTGGATTAACATTTAGGTCATTTTCGTCCTCCCTAGGCATATTCTTGTCCAATTAGGGTTTTTAACCAATCTTGTGCATCCAATAGGTGTGTTTGTGTCATTGGATGATCAATTAGGTCATTTTCGTCCTCCCTAGGCTTATTCTTGTCCAATTAGGGTTTTTAACCAATCTTGTGCCTTCAATAGGTGTGTTTGTGCCATTGGATGAACATTTAGGTCATTTTCGTCCTCCCTAGGCATATTCTTGTCCAATTAGGGTTTTTAACCAATCTTGTGCATCCAATAGGTGTGTTTGTGTCATTGGATGATCAATTAGGTCATTTTCGTCCTCCCTAGGCTTATTCTTGTCCAATTAGGGTTTTTAACCAATCTTGTGCATCCAATAGGTTTGTCTGTGTCATTGGATGATCAATTTGGTCATTTTCGTTATCCCTAGGCTTATTCTTGTCCAATTAGGGTTTTTAACCAATCTTGTGCATCCAATAGGTGTGTTTGTGTCATTGGATGATCAATTAGGTCATTTTCGTCCTCCCTAGGCTTATTCTTGTTCAATTAGGGTTTTTAACCAATCTTGTGCATCCAATAGGTTTGTTTGTGTCATTCGATGATCAATTTGGTCATTTTTGTCCTCCCTTGGCTTCTTCTTGTCCAATTAGGGTTTTTAACCAATCTTGTGCTTCCAATAGGTGTGTTTGTGTCATTGGATGATCAATTAGGTCATTTTCGTCCTCCCTAGGCTTATTCTTGTCCAATTAAGGTTTTTAACCAATCTTGTGCATCCAATAGGTGTGTTTGTGTCATTGGATGATCAATTAAGTCATTTTCGTCCTCCATAGGCTTATTCTTCTCCAATTAGGGTTTTAAACCAATCTTATGCATCCAATAACTTTGTTTGTGTCATTGAATTAATATTTAGGTCATTTTCGTCCTCCCTAGGCATATTCTTGTCCAATTAGGGTTTTTAACCAATCTTGTGCATCCAATAGGTGTGTTTGTGTCATTGGATGATCAATTAGGTCATTTTCGTCCTCCCTAGGCATATTCTTGTCCAATTACGGTTTTTAACCAATCTTGTGCATCCAATAGGTGTGTTTGTGTCATTGGATGATCAATTAGGTCATTTTTGTCCTCCCTAGGATTATTCTTGTCCAATTTGGGTTTTTAACCAATCTTGTGCATCCAATAAGTTGAGTTGTTTCATTGGATGAACATTTAGGTCATTTTCGTCATCCCTAGGCTTATTCTTGTCCAATTTGGGTTTTTAACCGATCTTGTGCATCCAATAAGTTCATTTGTGTCATTGGATTATCATTTAGGTCATTTTCGTCCTCCCCCGACATATTCTTGTCCAATTAGGGTGTTTAACCAATCTTGTGTATCCAATAGGTGTGTTTGTGTCATTGGATGATCAATTAGGTCATTTTCGTCCTCCCTAGGCATATTCTTGTCCAATTAGGGTTTTTAACCAATCTTGTGCATCCAATAGGTGTGTTTGTGTCATTGGATGATCAATTAGGTCATTTTCGTCCTCCCTATGCTTATTATTGTCCTATTAGGGTTTTTAACCAATCTTGTGCATCCAATTGGTGTATTTGTGTCATTGGATGATCAATTAGGTCATTTTCGTCCTCCCTATGCTTATTTTTGTCCAATTAGGGTTTTTAACCAATCTTGTGCATCCAATTGGTGTATTTGTGTCATTGGATGATCAATTAGGTCATTTTCGTCCTCCCTAGTGCTATTCTTGTCCAATTAGGGTTTTTAACCAATCTTGTGCATCCAATAAGTTCATTTGTGTCATTGGATGATCAATTAGGTCATTTTCGTCCTCCCTAGGCATATTCTTGTCCAATTAGGGTTTTTAACCAATCTTGTGCATCCAATAGGTGTGTTTGTGTCATTGGATGATCAATTAGGTCAATTTCGTCCTCATTAGGCTTATTCTTGTCCAATTAGGGTTTTTAACCAATCTTGTGCATCCAATAGGTGTGTTTGTGTCATTGGATGATCAATTAGGTCATTTTCGTCCTCCCTAGGCTTATTCTTGTCCAATTAGGGTTTTTAACCAATCTTGTGCATCCAATAGGTGTGTTTGTGTCATTGGATGATCAATTAGGTCATTTTCGTCCTCCCTAGGCTTATTCTTGTCGAATTAGGGTTTTTAACCAATCTTGTGCATCCAATAAGTTCATTTGTGTTATTGGATTAACATTTAGGTCATATTCGTTCTCCCTTGGCTTATTCTTGTCCAATTAGGGTTTTTAACCAAACTTTTGCATCCAATAGGTGTGTTTGTGTCATTCGATGATCAATTAGGTCATTTTTGTCCTCCCTAGGCATCTTCTTGTCCAATTAGGGTTTTTAACCAATCTTGTGCATCCAATAGGTGTGTTTGTGTCATTGGATGATCAATTAGGTCATTTTCGTCCTCCCTAGGCTTATTCTTGTCCAATTAGGGTTTTTAACCAATCTTGTGCATCCAATAGGTGTGTTTGTGTCATTGGATGATCAATTAGGTCATTTTCGTCCTCCCTAGGCTTATTCTTGTCCAATTAGGGTTTTTAACCAATCTTGTGCATCCAATAGGTGTGTTTGTGTCATTGGATGATCAATTAGGTCATTTTCGTCCTTTCTATGCTTATTTTTGTCCAATTAGGGTTTTTAAGCAATCTTGTGCATCCAATAAGTTCATTTGTGTCATTGGATGATCAATTAGGTCATTTTCGTCCTCCCTAGGCATATTCTTGTCCAACTAGGGTTTCTAACCAATCTTGTGCTTCCAATAGATGTGTTTGTGTCATTGGATGATCAATTAGGTCATTTTCGTCCTCCCTAGGCTTATTCTTGTCCAATTAGGGTTTTTAACCAATCTTGTGCATCCAATAGGTGTGTTTGTGTCATTGGATGATCAATTAGGTCATTTTCGTCCTCCCTAGGCTTATTCTTGTCCAATTAGGGTTTTTAACCAATCTTGTGCATCCAATAGGTGTGTTTGTGTCATTGGATGATCAATTAGGTCATTTTCGTCCTCCCTAGGCTTATTCTTGTCCAATTAGGGTTTTTAACCAATCTTGTGCATCCAATAGGTGTGTTTGTGTCATTGGATGATCAATTAGGTCATTTTCATCATCCCAAGGCTTATTCTTGTCCAATTAGGGTTTTTAACCAATCTTGTGCATCCAATAACTTTGTTTGTGTCATTGAATTAATATTTAGGTCATTTTCGTCCTCCTTAGGCATATTCTTGTCGAATTAGGGTTTTTAACCAATCTTGTGAATCCAATCGGTGTGTTTCTGTCATTGGATGATCAATTAGGTCATTTTCGTCCTCCCTAGGCTTATTCTTGTCCAATTAGGGTTTTTAACCAATCTTGTGCATCCAATAGGTGTGTTTGTGTCATTGGATGATCAATTAGGTCATTTTCGTCCTCCCTAGGCTTATTCTTGTCCAATTAGGGTTTTTAACCAATCTTGTGCATCCAATAGGTGTGTTTGTGTCATTGGATGATCAATTAGGTCATTTTCGTGCTCCCTAGGCATATTCTTTTCCAACTAGGGTTTTTAACCAATCTTGTGCATCCAATAGGTGTGTTTGTGTCATTGGATGATCAATTAGGTCATTTTCGTCCTCCCTAGGCTTATTCTTGTCGAATTAGGGTTTTTAACCAATCTTGTGCATCCAATAAGGTCATTTGTGTCATTGGATTAACATTTAGGTCATTTTCGTCCTCCCTAGTCATATTCTTGTCCAATTAGGGTTTTTAACCAATCTTGTGCATCCAATAGGTGTGTTTGTGTCATTGGATGATCAATTAGGTCATTTTCGTCCTCCCTAGGCTTATTCTTGTCCAATTAGGGTTTTTAACCAATCTTGTGCATCCAATAGGTGTGTTTGTGTCATTGGATGATCAATTAGGTCATTTTTCGTCCTCCCTAAGCTTATTCTTGTCCAATTAGGGTTTTTAACCAATCTTATGCATCCAATAGGTGTGTTTGTGTCATTGGATGATCAATTAGGTCATTTTCGTCCTCCCTAGGCTTATTCTTGTCCAATTAGGGTTTTTAACCAATCTTGTGCATCCAATAGGTGTGTTTGTGTCATTGGATGATCAATTAGGTCATTTTCGTCCTCCCTAGGCTTATTCTTGTCCAATTAGGGTTTTTAACCAATCTTGTGCATCCAATAGGTGTGTTTGTGTCATTGGATGATCAATTAGGTCATTTATCGTCCTCCCTAGGCTTATTCTTGTCCAATTAGGGTTTTTAACCAATCTTGTGCATCCAATAGGTTGAGTTGTGTCATTGGATTAACATTTAGGTCATTTTCGTCCTCCCTAGGCATATTCTTGTCCAATTAGGGTTTTTAACCAATCTTGTGCATCCAATAGGTGTGTTTGTGTCATTGGATGATCAATTAGGTCATTTTCGTCCTCCCTAGGCTTATTCTTGTCCAATTAGGGTTTTTAACCAATCTTGTGCATCCAATAAGTTTGTTTGTGTCATTGAATTAATATTTAGGTCATTTTCGTCCTCCCTAGGCATATTCTTGTCCAATTAGAGTTTTTAACCAATCTTGTGCTTCCAATAGGTGTGTTTGTGTCATTGGATGATCAATTAGGTCATTTTCGTCCTCCCTAGGCTTATTCTTGTCCAATTAGGGTTTTTAATCAATCTTGAGCATCCAATAAGTTCATTTGTGTCATTGGATTAACATTTAGGTCATTTTCGTCCTCCCTAGGCATATTCTTGTCCAATTAGGGTTTTTAACCAATCTTGTGCTTCCAATAGGTGTGTTTGTGTCATTGGATGATCAATTAGGTCATTTTCGTCCTCCCTAGGCCTATTCTTGTCCAATTAGGGTTTTTAACCAATCTTGTGCATCCAATAAGTTCATTTGTGTCATTGGATGATCAATTAGGTCATTTTCGTCCTCCCTAGGGATATTCTTTTCCAATTAGGGTTTTTAACCAATCTTGTGCATCCAATAAGTTCATTTGTGTCATTGGATTAACATTTAGGTCATTTTCATCCTCCCTACGCATATTCTTGTCCAATTAGGGTTTTTAACCAATCTTGTGCATCCAATAGGTGTGTTTGTGTCATTGGATGATCAATTAGGTCATTTTCGTCCTCCCTAGGCCTATTCTTGTCCAATTAGGGTCTTTAACCAATCTTGTGCATCCAATAAGTTCATTTGTGTCATTTGATGATCAATTAGATCATTTTCGTCCTCCATAGGCATATTCTTGTCCAATTAGGGTTTTTAACCAATCTTGTGCATCCAATAGGTGTGTTTGTGTCATTGGATGATCAATTAGGTCATTTTCGTCCTCCCTAGGCTTATTCTTGTCCAATTAGGGTTTCTAACCAATCTTGTGCATCCAATAGGTGTGTTTGTGTCATTGGATGATCAATTAGGTCATTTTCGTCCTCCCTAGCCCTATTCTTTTCCAATTAGGGTTATTAACCAATCTTGTGCATCCAATAAATTCATTTGTGTCATTGGATGATCAATTAGGTCATTTTCGTCCTCCCTAGGCATATTCTTGTCCAATTAGGGTTTTTAACCAATCTTGTGCATCCAATAAGTTCATTTGTGTCATTGGATTAATATTTAGGTCATTTTCGTCCTGCCTAGGCATATTCTTGTCCAATTAGGGTTTTTAACCAATCTTGTGCATCCAATAGGTGTGTTTGTGTCATTGGATGATCAATTAGGTTATTTTCGTCCTCCCTAGGCTTATTCTTGTCCAATTAGGGTTTTTAACCAATCTTGTGCATCCAATAGGTGTGTTTGTGTCATTAGATGACCAATTAGGTCATTTTCGTCCTCCCTAGGCATATTCTTGTCCAATTAGGGTTTTTAACCAATCTTATGCATCCAATAGGTGTGTTTGTGTCATTGGATGATCAATTAGGTCATTTTCGTCCTCCCTAGGCTTATTCTTGTGCAATTAGGGTTTTTAACCAATCTTGTGCATCCAATAAGTTGAGTTGTGTCATTGGATTAACATTTAGGTCATTTTCGTTCTCCCTACGCTTATTCTTGTCCAATTAGGGTTTTTAACCAATCTTGTGCATCCAATAGGTGTATTTGTGTCATTGGATGATCAATTAGGTCATTTTCGTCCTCCCTAGGCATATTCTTGTCCAATTAGGGTTTTTAACCAATCTTGTGCATCCAATAGGTGTTTTTGTGTCATTGGATGATCAATTAGGTCATTTTCGTCCTCCCTAGGCTTATTCTTGTCCGATTAGGGTTTTTAACCAATCTTGTGCATCCGATAAGTTTGTTTGTGTCATTGAATTAATATTTAGGTCATTTTAGTCCTCCCTAGGCATATTCTTGTCCAATTAGGGTTTTTAACCAATCTTGTACATCCAATTGGTGTGTTTGTGACATTGGATGATCAATTAGGTCATTTTCGTCCTCCCTAGGCTTATTCTTGTCCAATTAGGGTTTTTAACCAATCTTGTGCATCCAATAGGTGTGTTTGTGTCATTCGATGACCAATTAGGTCATTTTCGTCCTCCCTAGGCATATTCTTGTCCAATTAGGGTTTTTAACCAATCTTGTGCATCCA
>JBBPBR010001406.1:40640-50920 GCA_037974775.1 Cicer pinnatifidum | reverse complement strand
GTCCTCCCTAGGCATATTCTTGTCCAATTAGGGTTTTTAACCAATCTTGTACATCCAATTGGTGTGTTTGTGACATTGGATGATCAATTAGGTCATTTTCGTCCTCCCTAGGCTTATTCTTGTCCAATTAGGGTTTTTTAACCAATCTTGTGCATCCAATAAGTTGAGTTGTGTCATTGAATTAATATTTAGGTCATTTTGGTCCTCCCTAGGCATATTCTTGTCCAATTAAGGTTTTTAACCAATCTTGTGCATCCAATAGGTGTGTTAGTGTCATTGGATGATCAATTAAGTCATTTTCGTCCTCCCTAGGCTTATTCTTGTCCAATTAGGGTTTTTAACCAATCTTGTGCATCCAATAGGTGTGTTTGTGTCATTGGATGATCAATTAGGTCATTTTCGTCCTCCCTAGGCATATTCTTGTCCAATTAGGGTTTTTAACCAATCTTGTGCATCCAATAGGTGTGTTTGTGTCATTCGATGATCAATTAGTTCATTTTCGTCCTCCATAGGCTTATTCTTGTCCAATTAGGGTTTTTAACCAATCTTGTGCATCCAATAGGTGTGTTTGTGTCATTGAATGATCAATTAGGTCATTTTCGTCCTTCGAAGGCTTATTCTTGTCCAATTAGGGTTTTTAACCAATCTTGTGCATCCAATAGGTGTGTTTGTGTCATTGGATGATCAATTAGGTCATTTTCGTCCTCCCTAGGCTTATTCTTGTCCAATTAGGGTTTTTAACCAATCTTGTGCATCCAATAGGTGTGTTTGTGTCATTGGATGATCAATTAGGTCATTTTCGTCCTCCCTAGGCATATTCTTGTCCAATTAGGGTTTTTAACCAATCTTGTGCATCCAATAGGTGTGTTTGTGTCATTGGATAATCAATTAGGTCATTTTCGTCCTTCCTAGGCATATTCTTGTCCAATTAGGGTTTTTAACCAATCTTGTGCATCCAATAGGTGTGTTTGTGTCATTGGATGATCAATTAGGTCATTTTCGTCCTCCCTAGGCTTATTCTTGCCCAATTAAGGTTTTTAACCAATCTTGTGCATCCAATAAGTTCATGTGTGTCATTGGATTAACATTTAGGTCATTTACGTCCTCCCTAGGCATATTCTTGTCCAATTAGGGTTTTTAACCAATCTTGTGCTTCCAATAGGTGTGTTTGTGTTATTGGATGATCACTTAGGTCATTTTCGTCCTCACTAGGCTTATTCTTGTCCAATTAGGGTTTTTAACCAATCTTGTGCATCCAATAGGTGTGTTCGTGTCATTGGATGATCAATTAGGTCATTTTCGTCCTCCCTCGGCTTATTCTTGTCCAATTAGGGTTTTTAACAAATCTTGTGCATCCAATAAGTTCGTTTGTGTCATTGGATGATCAATTAGGTCATTTTCGTCCTCCCTAGGCATATTCTTGTCAAACTAGGGTTTTAAACCAATCTTGTGCATCCAATAGGTGTGTTTGTGTCATTGGATGATCAATTAGGTCATTTTCGTCCTCCCTAGGCTTATTCTTGTCCAATTAGGGTTTTTAACCAATCTTGTGCATCCAATAGGTGTGTTTGTGTCATTGGATGATCAATTAGGTCATTTTCGTACTCCCTAGGCTTATTCTTGTCCAATTAGAGTGTTTAACCAATCTTGTGCATCCAATAACTTTGATTGTGTCATTGAATTAATATTTAGGTCATTTTCGTCCTCCCTAGGCATATTCTTGTCCAATTAGGGTTTTTAACCAATCTTGTGCATCCAATAGGTGTGTTTGTGTCATTGGATGATCAATTAGGTCATTTTCGTCCTCCCTAGGCTTATTCTTGTCCAATTAGGGTTTTTAACCAATCTTGTGCATCCAATAAGTTCATTGGTGTCATTGTATGATCAATTAGGTCATTTTCGTCCTCCATAGGCTTATTCTTGACCAACTAGGGTTTTTAACCAATCTTGTGCCTCCAATAGGTGTGTTTGTGTCATTGGATGATCAATTAGGTCATTTTCGTCCTCCCTAGGCTTATTCTTGTCCAATTACGGTTTTTAACCAATCTTGTGCATCCAATAAGTTGAGTTGTGTCATTGGATTAACATTTAGGTCATTTTCGTTCTCCCTAGGCTTATTCTTGTCCAATTAGGGTTTTTAACCAATCTTGTGCATCCAATAAGTTCATTTGTGTTATTGGATTAACATTTAGGTCATATTCGTCCTCCCTAGGCATATTCTTGTCCAATTAGGGTTTTTAACCAATCTTGTGCATTTAATAGGTGTGTTTGTGTCATTGGATGATCAATTAGGTCATTTTCGTCCTCCCTAGGCATATTCTTGTCCAATTAGGGTTTTTAACCAATCTTGTGCATCCAATAGGTGTGTTTGTGTCATTGGATGATCAATTAGGTCATTTTCGTCCTCCCTAGGCTTATTCTTGTCCAATTAGGGTTTTTAACCAATCTTGTGCATCCAATAAGTTGAGTTATGTCATTGGATTAACATTTAGGTCATTTTCGTTCTCCCTAGGCTTATTCTTGTCCAATTAGGGTTTTTAACCAATCTTGTGCATCCAATAAGTTCATTTGTGTCATTGGATTAACATTTAGGTCATTTTCGTCCTCCCTAGGTATATTCTTGTCCAATTAGGGTTTTTAACCAATCTTATGCATCCAATAGGTGTGTTTGTGTCATTGGATAATCAATTTAGGTCATTTTCGTCCTCCCTAGGCATATTCTTGTCGAATTAGGGTTTTTAACCAATCTTGTTCATCCAATAGGTGTGTTTGTGGCAATGGATGATCAATTTGGTCATTTTCGTCATCCCTAGGCTTATTCTTGTCCAACTAAGGTTTTTAACCAATCTTGTGCATCCAATAGGTGTGTTTGTGTCATTGGATGATCAATTAGGTCATTTTCGTCCTCCCTAGGCTTATTCTTGTCCAATTAGGGTTTTTAACCAATCTTGTGCATCCAATAAGTTGAGTTGTGTCATTGGATTAACATTTAGGTCATTTTCGTTCTCCCTAGGCTTATTCTTGTCCAATTAGGGTTTTTAACCAATCTTGTGCATCCTTTAGGTATGTTTGTGTCATTGGATGATCAATTAGGTCATTTTCGTCCTCCCTAGGCTTATTCTTGTCCAATTAGGGTTTTTAACCAATCTTGTGCATCCAATAGGTGTGTTTGTGTCATTGGATGATCAATTAAGTCATTTTCGTCCTCCATAGGCTTATTCTTCTCCAATTAGGGTTTTAAACCAATCTTATGCATCCAATAACTTTGTTTGTGTCATTGAATTAATATTTAGGTCATTTTCGTCCTCCCTAGGCATATTCTTGTCCAATTAGGGTTTTTAACCAATCTTGTGCATCCAATAGGTGTGTTTGTGTCATTGGATGATCAATTAGGTCATTTTCGTCCTCCCTAGGCATATTCTTGTCCAATTAGGGTTTTTAACCAATCTTGTGCACCCAATAGGTGTGTTTGTGACATTGGATGATCAATTAGGTCATTTTTGTCCTCCCTAGGATTATTCTTGTCCAATTTGGGTTTTTAACCAATCTTGTGCATCCAATAAGTTGAGTTGTTTCATTGGATTAACATTTAGGTCATTTTCGTCATCCCTAGGCTTATTCTTGTCCAATTTGGGTTTTTAACCGATCTTGTGCATCCAATAAGTTCATTTGTGTCATTGGATTATCATTTAGGTCACTTTCGTCCTCCCCCGACATATTCTTGTCCAATTAGGGTGTTTAACCAATCTTGTGTATCCAATAGGTGTGTTTGTGTCATTGGATGATCAATTAGGTCATTTTCGTCCTCCCTAGGCATATTCTTGTCCAATTAGGGTTTTTAACCAATCTTGTGCATCCAATAGGTGTGTTTGTGTCATTGGATGATCAATTAGGTCATTTTCGTCCTCCCTAGGCTTATTATTGTCCTATTAGGGTTTTTAACCAATCTTGTGCATCCAATAAGTTGAGTTGTGTCATTGGATTAACATTTAGGTCATTTTCGTCCTCCCTAGGCTTATTCTTGTCCAATTAGGGTTTTTAACCAATCTTGTGCATCCAATAAGTAGAGTTGTGTCATTGGATTAACATTTAGGTCATTTTCGTCCTCCCTAGGCTTATTCTTGTCCAATTAGGGTATTTAACCAATCTTGTGCATCCAATAGGTGTGTTTGTGTCATTGTATGATCAATTAGGTCATTTTCGTCCTCCCTAGGCTTATTCTTGTCCAATTAGGGTTTTTAACTAATCTTGTGCATCCAATAAGTTCATTTGTGTCGTTGGATGATAAATTCGGTCACTTTCGTCCTCCCTAGGCATATTCTTGTCCAATTAGGGGTTTTAACCAATCTTGTGCATCCAATAGGTGTGTTCGTGTCATTGGATGATCAATTAGGTCATTTTCGTCCTCCCTAGGCTTATTCTTGTCCAATTAGGGTTTTTAACCAATCTTGTGCATCCAATAAGTTGAGTTGTGTCATTGGATTAACATTCAGGTCATTTTCGTCCTCCCTACGCTTATTCTTGTCCAATTACGGTTTTTAACCAATCTTGTGCATCCAATAAGTTGAGTTGTGTCATTGGATTAACATTTAGGTCATTTTCGTCCTCCCTAGGCTTATTCTTGTCCAATTAGGGTTTTTAACCAATCTTGTGCATCCAATAGGTGTGTTTGTGTCATTGGATGATTGATTTGGTCATTTTCATCCTCCCTAGGCATATTCTTGTCCCATTAGGGTTTTTAACCAATCTTGTGCATCCAATAGGTGTGTTTGTGTCATTGGATGATCAATTAGGTCATTTTCGTCCTCCCTAGGCATATTCTTGTCCAATTAGGGTTTTTAACCAATCTTGTGCATCCAATAGGTGTGTTTGTGTCATTGGATGATCAATTAGGTCATTTTCGTCCTCCCTAGGCTTATTCTTGTCCAATTAGGGTTTTTAACCAATCTTGTGCATCCAATAAGTTTGTTTGTGTCATTGAATTAATATTTAGGTCATTTTCGTCCTCCCAAGGCATATCCTTGTCCAATTCGGGTTTTTAACCAATCTTGTGCATCCAATAGGTGTGTTTGTGTCATTGGATGATCAATTAGGTCATTTTCGTCCTCCCTAGGCTTATTCTTGTCCAATTATGGTTTTTAACCAATCTTGTGCATCCAATAGGTGTGTTTGTGTCATTGGATGAACAATTAGGTCATTTTCGTCCTCCCTAGACATATTCTTGTCCAATTAGGGTTTTTAACCAATCTTGTGCATCCAATAGGTGTGTTTGTGTCATTGGATGATCAATTAGGTCATTTTCGTCCTCCCTAGGCTTATTCTTGTCCAATTAGGGTTTTTAACCAATCTTGTGCATCCAATAAGTTCATTTGTGTTATTGGATTAACATTTAGGTCATATTTGTCCTCCCTAGGCATATTTTTGTCCAATTAGGGTTTTTAACCAATCTTGTGCATCCAATAGGTGTGTTTGTGTCATTGGATGATCAATTAGGTCATTTTCGTCATCCCTAGCCACATTCTTGTCTAGTTAGGGTTTTTAACCAATCTTGTGCATCCAATCAGTTTGTTTGTGTCATTGAATTAATATTTAGGTCATTTTCGTCCTCCCTAGGCATATTCTTGTCCAATTAGGGTTTTTAACCAATCTTGTGCATCCAATAGGTGTGTTTGTGTCATTGGATGATCAATTAGGTCATTTTCGTCCTCCCTAGGCTTATTCTTGTCCAATTAGGGTTTTTAACCAATCTTGTGCATCCAATAGGTGTGTTTGTGTCATTGGATGATCAATTAGGTCATTTTCGTCCTCCCTAGGCTTATTATTGGCCAATTAGGGTTTTTAACCAATCTTGTGCATGCAATAAGTTCATTTGTGTCATTGGATGATCAATTAGGTCCTTTTCGTCCTCCTTAGGCATATTCTTGTCCATCTAGGGTTTTAAACCAATCTTGTGCATCCAATAGGTGTGTTTGTGTCATTGGATGATCAATTAGGTCATTTTCGTCCTCCCTAGGCTTATTCTTGTCCAATTAGGGTTTTTAACCAATCTTGTGCATCCAATAGGTGTGTTTGTGTCATTGGATGATCAATTAGGTCATTTTCGTCCTCCCTAGGCTTATTCTTGTCCAATTAGGGTTTTTAACCAATCTTGTGCATCCAATAGGTGTGTTTGTGTCATTGGATGATCAATTAGGTCATTTTCGTCCTTTCTATGCTTATTTTTGTCCAATTAGGGTTTTTAAGCAATCTTGTGCATCCAATAAGTTCATTTGTGTCATTGGATGATCAATTAGGTCATTTTCGTCCTCCCTAGGCATATTCTTGTCCAACTAGGGTTTCTAACCAATCTTGTGCTTCCAATAGATGTGTTTGTGTCATTGGATGATCAATTAGGTCATTTTCGTCCTCCCTAGGCTTATTCTTGTCCAATTAGGGTTTTTAACCAATCTTGTGCATCCAATAGGTGTGTTTGTGTCATTGGATGATCAATTAGGTCATTTTCGTCCTCCCTAGGCTTATTCTTGTCCAATTAGGGTTTTTAACCAATCTTGTGCATCCAATAGGTGTGTTTGTGTCATTGGATGATCAATTAGGTCATTTTCGTCCTCCTTAGGCATACTCTTGTCCAATTAGGGTTTTTAACCAATCTTGTGCATCCAATAGGTGTGTTTGTGTCATTGGATGATCAATTAGGTCATTTTCGTCCTCCCTAGGCTTATTCTTGTCCAATTAGGGTTTTTAACCAATCTTGTGCATCCAATAGGTGTGTTTGTGTCATTGGATGATCAATTAGGTCATTTTCATCGTCCCTAGGCTTATTCTTGTCCAATTAGGGTTTTAACCAATCTTGTGCATCCGATAAGTTTGTTTGTGTCATTGAATTAATATTTAGGTCATTTTCGTCCTCCCTAGGCATATTCTTGTCCAATTAGGGTTTTTAACCAATCTTGTGCATCCAATAGGTGTATTTGTGTCATTGGATGATCAATTAGGTCATTTTCGTCCTCCTTAGGCATATTCTTGTCCAATTAGGGTTTTTAACGAATCTTGTGCATCCAATAGGTGTGTTTGTGTCATTGGATGATCAATTAGGTCATTTTCGTCCTGCCTGGGCTTATTCTTGTCCAATTAGGGTTTTTAACCAATCTTGTGCATCCAATAGGTGTGTTTGTGTCATTGGATGATCAATTAGGTCATTTTCGTCCTCCCTAGGCTTATTCTTGTCCAATTAGGGTTTTTAACCAATCTTGTGCATCCAATAGGTGTGTTTGTGTCATTGGATGATCAATTAGGTCATTTTCGTCCTCCCTTGACTTATTCTTGTCAAATTAGGGTTTTTAACCAATCTTGTGCATCCAATAAATTTGTTTGTGTCATTGAATTTGTATTTAGGTCATTTTCGTCCTCCCTATGCATATTCTTGTCCAATTAGGGTTTTTAACCAATCTTGTGCATCCAATAGGTGTGTTTGTGTCATTGGATGATCAATTAGGTCATTTTCGTCCTCCATAGGCATATTCTTGTCCAATTAGGGTTTTTAACCAATCTTGTGCATCCAATAGGTGTGTTTGTGTCATTGGATGATCAATTAGGTCATTTTCGTCCTCCCTAGGCTTATTCTTGTCCAATTAGGGCCTTTAACCAATCTTCTGCATCCGATAAGTTTGTTTGTGTCATTGAATTAATATTTAGGTCATTTTCGTCCTCCCTAGGAATATTCTTGTCCAATTAGGGTTTTTAACCAATCTTGCGCATCCAATAGGTGTGTTTGTGTCATTGGATGATCAATTAGGTCATTTTCGTCCTCCCTAGGTATATTCTTGTCCAATTAGGGTTTTTAACCAATCTTGTGCATCCAATAGGTGTGTTTGTGTCATTGGATGATCAATTAGGTCATTTTCGTCCTCCCTAGGCTTATTCTTGTCCAATTAGGGTTTTAAACCAATCTTCTGCATCCGATAAGTTTGTTTGTGTCATTGAATTAATATTTAGGTCATTTTCGTCCTCCCTAGGAATATTCTTGTCCAATTAGTGTTTTTAACCAATCTTGTGCATCCAATAGGTGTGTTTGTGTCATTGGATGATCAATTAGGTCATTTTCGTCCTCCCTAGGCATATTCTTGTCCAATTAGGGTTTTTAACCAATCTTGTGCATCCAATAGGTGTGTTTGTGTCATTGGATGATCAATTAGGTCATTTTCGTCCTCCCTAGGCTTATTCTTGTCCAATTAGGGTTTTTAACCAATCTTGTGCATCCAATAGGTGTGTTTGTGTCATTGGATGATCAATTAGGTCATTTTCGTCCTCCCTAAGCTTATTCTTGTCCAATTAGGGTTTTTAACCAATCTTGTGCATCCAATAAGTTAATTTGTGTCATTGGATTAACATTTAGGTCATTTTCGTCCTCCCTAGGCATATTCTTGTCCAATTAGGGTTTTTAACCAATCTTGTGCATCCAATAGGTGTGTTTGTGTCATTGGAAGATCAATTAGGTCATTTCCGTCCTCCCTATGCTTATTCTTGTCCAATTAGGGTTTTTAACCAATCTTGTGCATCCAATAAGTTTGTTTGTTTCATTGAACTAATATTTAGGTCATTTTCGTCCTCCCTAGGCATATTCTTGTCCAATTAGGGTTTTTAACCAATTTTGTGCATCCAATAGGTGTGTTTGTGTCATTGGATGATCAATTAGGTCATTTTCGTCCTCCCTAGGCTTATTCTTGACCAATTAGGGTTTTTAACCAATCTTGTGCATCCAATAAGTTGAGTTGTGTCATTGGATTAGCATTTAGGTCATTTTCGTCCTCCCTAGGCTTATTCTTGTCCAATTAGGGTTTTTAACCAATCTTGTGCATCCAATAAGTTCATTTGTGTTATTGGATTAACATTTAGGTCATTTTCGTTCTCCCTATGCATATTCTTGTCCAATTAGAGATTTTAACCAATCTTGTGCATCCAATAGGTGTGTTTGTGTCATTGAATGATCAATTAGGTCATTTTCGTCCTTTCTATGCTTATTCTTGTTCAATTAGGGTTTTTAACCAATCTTGTGCATCCAATAGGTGTGTTTGTGTCATTGGATGATCAATTAGGTCATTTTCGTCCTCCCTAGGCTTATTCTTGTCCAATTAGGGTTTTTAACCAATCTTGTGCATCCAATAGGTGTGTTTGTGTCATTGGATGATCAATTAGGTCATTTTTCGTCCTCCCTAAGCTTATTCTTGTCCAATTAGGGTTTTTAACCAATCTTATGCATCCAATAGGTGTGTTTGTGTCATTGGATGATCAATTAGGTCATTTTCGTCCTCCCTAGGCTTATTCTTGTCCAATTAGGGTTTTTAACCAATCTTGTGCATCCAATAGGTGTGTTTGTGTCATTGGATGATCAATTAGGTCATTTTCGTCCTCCCTAGGCTTATTCTTGTCCAATTAGGGTTTTTAACCAATCTTGTGCATCCAATAGGTGTGTTTGTGTCATTGGATGATCAATTAGGTCATTTTCGTCCTCCCTAGGCTTATTCTTGTCCAATTAGGGTTTTTAACCAATCTTGTGCATCCAATAAGTTGAGTTTTGTCATTGGATTAACATTTAAGTCATTTTCGTCCTCCCTAGGCTTATTCTTGTCCACTTAGGGTTTTTAACCAATCTTGTGCATCCAATAGGTGTGTTTGTGTCATTGGATGATCAATTAGGTCATTTTCGTCCTCCCTAGGCTTATTCTTGTCCAATTAGGGTTTTTAACCAATCTTGTGCATCCAATAGGTGTGTTTGTGTCATTGGAGGATCAATTAGGTCATTTTCGTTCTCCCTAGGCTTATTCTTGTCCAATTAGGGTTTTTGACCAATCTTGTGCATCCAATAGGTGAGTTTGTGTCATTGGATGATCAATTAGGTCATTTTCATCCTCCCTAGGCTTAGTCTTGTCCAATTAGGGTTTTTAACCAATCTTGTGCATCCAATAGGTGTGTTTGTGTCATTGGATGATCAATTAGGTCATTTTCGTCCTCCCTAGGCTTATTCTTGTCCAATTAGGGTTTTTAACCAATCTTGTGCATCCAATAGGTGTGTTTGTGTCATTGGATGATCAATTAGGTCATTTTCGTCCTCCCATGACTTATTCTTGTCAAATTAGGGTTTTTAACCAATCTTGTGCATCCAATAACTTTGTTTGTGTCATTGAATTAATATTTAGGTCATTTTCGTCCTCCCTAGGCATATTCTT
Source organism: Cicer pinnatifidum (assembly GCA_037974775.1). Lineage (NCBI taxonomy): Eukaryota > Viridiplantae > Streptophyta > Magnoliopsida > Fabales > Fabaceae > Cicer > Cicer pinnatifidum. Next base: position 40,697 of record JBBPBR010001406.1, on the reverse strand, counting down.
GTCCAATTAGGGTTTTTAACCAATCTTGTGCATCCAATAAGTTTGTTTGTGTCATTG
>JBBPBR010001406.1:0-40630 GCA_037974775.1 Cicer pinnatifidum | reverse complement strand
ATAAGTTTGTTTGTTTCATTGAACTAATATTTAGGTCATTTTCGTCCTCCCTAGGCATATTCTTGTCCAATTAGGGTTTTTAACCAATTTTGTGCATCCAATAGGTGTGTTTGTGTCATTGGATGATCAATTAGGTCATTGTCGTCCTCCCTAGGCATATTCTTGTCCAATTAGGGTTTTTAACCAATTTTGTTCATCCAATAAGTTTGTTTATGTCATTGAATTAATATTTAGGTCATTTTCGTCCTCCTTAGGCATATTCTTATCCAATTAGGGTTTTTAACCAATCTTGTGCATCCAATAGGTGTGTTTGTGTCATTGGATGATCAATTAGGTCATTTTCGTCCTCCCTAGGCTTATTCTTGTCCAATTAGGGTTTTTAACCAATCTTGTGCATCCAATAGGTGTGTTTGTGTCATTGGATGATCAATTAGGTCATTTTCGTCCTCCCTAGGCTTATTCTTGTCCAATTAGGGTTTTTAACCAATCTTGTGCATCCAATAAGTTCATTTGTGTCATTGGATGATCAATTAGGTCATTTTCGTCCTCCCTAGGCATATTCTTGTCTAACCAGGGTTTTTAACCAATCTTGTGCATCCAATAGGTGTGTTTGTGTCATTGGATGATCAATTAGGTCATTTTCGTCCTCCATAGGCTTATTCTTGTCCAATTAGGGTTTTTAACCAATCTTGTGCATCCAATAGGTGTGTTTGTGTCATTGGATGATCAATTAGGTCATTTTCGTCCTCCCTAGGCTTATTCTTGTCCAATTAGGGTTTTTAACCAATCTTGTGCATCCAATAGGTGTGTTTGTGTCATTGGATGATCAATTAGGTCATTTTCGTCCTCCCTAGGCATATTCTTGTCAATTTAGGGTTTTTAACCAATCTTGTGCATCCAATAGGTGTGTTTATGTCATTAGATGATCAATTAGGTCATTTTCGTCCTAACTAGGCTTATTCTTGTCCAATTAGGGTTTTTAACCAATCTTGTGCATCCAATAGGTGTGTTTGTGTCTTTGGATTAACATTTAGGTCATTTTCGTCCTCCCTAGGCATATTCTTGTCCAATTAGGGTTTTTAACCAATCTAGTGCATCCAATAGGTGCGTTTGTGTCATTGGATGATCAATTAGGTCATTTTCGTTCTCCCTAGGCTTATTCTTGTCCAATTAGGGTTTTTAACCAATGTTGTGCATCCAATAAGTTCGTTTGTGTCATTGAATTAACATTTAGGTCATTTTCGTCCTCCCTAGGCATATTCTTGTCCAATTAGGGTTTTTAACCAATCTTGTGCATCCAATAGGTGTGTTTGTGTCATTGGATGATCAATTAGGTCATTTTCGTCCTCCCTAGGCTTATTCTTGTCCAATTTGGATTTTTAACTAATCATGTGCATCCAATAAGTTCATTTGTGTCATTGGATTAACATTTAGGACATTTTCGTCCTCCCTAGGCATATTCTTGTCTAATTAGGGTTTTTAACCAATCTTGTGCATCCAATAGGTGTGTTTGTCTCATTGGATGATCAATTAGGTCATTTTCGTCCTCCCTAGGCTTATTCTTGTCCAATTAAGGTTTTTAACCAATCTTGTGCATCCAATAAGTTCATTTGTGTCATTGGATTAACATTTAGGTCATTTTCGTCCTCCCTAGGCATATTCTTGTCCAATTAGGGTTTTTAACCAATCTTGTGCTTCCAATAAGTGTGTTTGTGTCATTGGATGATCAATTAGGTCATTTTCGTCCTCCCTTGGCTTATTCTTGTCCAATTAGGGTTTTTAACCAATCTTGTGCATCCAATAAGTTTGTTTATGTCATTGAATTAATATTTAGGTCATTTTCGTCCTCCCTAGGCATATTCTTGTCCAATTAGGGTTTTTAACCAATCTTGTGCATCCAATAGGTGTGTTTGTGTCATTGGATGATCAATTAGGTCATTTTCGTCCTCCCTAGGCTTATTCTTGTCCAATTAGGGTTTTTAACCAATCTTGTGCATCCAATAGGTGTGTTTGTGTCATTGGATGATCAATTAGGTCATTTTCGTCCTCCCTAGGCTTATTCTTGCCCAATTAAGGTTTTTAACCAATCTTGTGCATCCAATAAGTTGAGTTGTGTCATTGGATTAACATTTAGGTCATTTTCGTCCTCCCTAGGCTTATTCTTGCCCAATTAGGGTTTTTAACCAATCTTGTGCATCCAATAAGTTCATTTGTGTCATTGGATTAACATTTAGGTCATTTTCGTCCTCCCTAGGCATATTCTAGTCCAATTAGGGTTTTTAACCAATCTTTATGCATCCAATAGGTGTGTTTGTGTCATTGGATGATCAATTTGGTTATTTTCGTCCTCCCTAGGCTTATTCTTGTCCAATTAGGGTTTTTAACTAATCTTGTGCATCCAATAAGTTCATTTGTGTCACTGGATGATCAATTAGGTCATTTTCGTCATCCCTAGGCATATTCTTGTCCAATTAGGGTTTTTAACCAATCTTGTGCATCCAATAGGTGTGTTTGTGTCATTGGATGATCAATTAGGTCATTTTCGTCCCCCTTAGGCTTATTCTTGTCCAATTAGGGTTTTTAACCGATCTTGTGCATCCAATAGGTATGTTTGTGTCATTGGATGATCAATTAGGTCATTTTCGTCCTCCCTAGCCATATTCTTGTCCAATTAGGGTTTTTAACCAATCTTTTGCATCCAATAGGTGTGTTTGTGTCATTGGATGATCAATTAGGTCATTTTCGTCCTCCCTAGGCTTATTCTTGTCCAATTAGGGTTTTTAACCAATCTTGTGCATCCAATAGGTGTGTTTGTGTCATTGGATGATCAATTAGGTCATTTTCGTCCTCCCTAGGCTTATTCTTGTCCAATTAGGGTTTTTAACCAATCTTGTGCATCCAATAAGTTCATCAGTGTCATTGGATGATCAATTAGGTCATTTTTATCCTCCCTAGGCTTATTCTTGTCCAATTAGGGTTTTTAACCAATCTTGTGCATCCAATAAGTTCATTTGTGTCATTGGATTAACATTTAGGTCATATCCGTCCTCCCTAGGCATATTCTTGTCCAATTAGGGTTTTTAACCAATCTTGTGCATCCAATAGGTGTGTTTGTGTCAATGGATGATCAATTAGGTCATTTTCGTTCTCCCTAGGCATATTCTTGTCCAATTAGGGTTTTTAACCAATCTTGTGCATCCAATAGGTGTGTTTGTGTCATTGGATGATCAATTAGGTCATTTTCGTCCTCCCTAGGCTTATTCTTGTCCAATTAGGGTTTTTAACCAATCTTGTGCATCCAATAAGTTCATTAGTGTCATTGGATGATCAATTAAGTCATTTTCATCCTCCCTAGGCTTATTCTTGTCCAATTAGGGTTTTTAACCAATCTTGTGCATCCAATAAGTTCATTAGTGTCATTGGACGATCAATTAGGTCATTTTCGTCCTCCCTAGGCTTATTCTTGTCCAATTAGGGTTTTTAACCAATCTTGGGCATCCAATAGGTGTGTTTGTGTCATTGGATGATCAATTAGGTCATTTTCGTTCCCCTAGGCTTATTCTTGTCCAATTAGGGTTTTTAACCAATATTGTGCATCCAATAAGTTCATTAGTGTCATTGGATGATCAATTAGGTCATTTGCGTCCTCCCTAGGCATGTTCTTGTCCAACTAGGGTTTTTAACCAATCTTGTGCATCCAATAGGTGTGTTTGTGTCATTGGATGATCAATTAGGTCATTTTCGTACTCCGTAGGCTTATTCTTGTCCAATTAGGGTTTTTAACCAATCTTGTGCATCCAATAGGTGTGTTTGTGTCATTGGATGATCAATTAGGTCATTTTCGTCCTCCCTAGGCTTATTCTTGTCCAATTAGGGTTTTTAACCAATCTTGTGCATCCAATAAGTTGAGTTGTGTCATTGGATTAACATTAAGGTCATTTTCATTCTCCCTAGGCTTATTCTTGTCCAATTAGGGTTTTTAACCAATCTTGTGCATCCAATAGGTGTGTTTGTGTCATTGGATGATCAATTAGGTCATTTTCGTCCTCCCTAGGCTTATTCTTGTCCAATTAGGGTTTTTAACCAATCTTGTGCATCCAATAGGTGTGTTTGTGTCATTGGATGATCAATTAGGTCATTTTCGTCCTCCCTAGGCTTATTCTTGTCCAATTAGGGTTTTTAACCAATCTTGTGCATCCAATAGGTGTGTTTGTGTCATTGGATGATCAATTAGGTCATTTTCGTCCTCCCTAGGCTTATTCTTGTCCAATTAGGGTTTTTAACCAATCTTGTGCATCCAATAAGTTCATTTGTGTCATTGGATGATCAATTAGGTCATTTTCGTCCTTCCTAGGCATATTCTTGATCAACTAGGGTTTTAAACCAATCTTGTGCATCCAATAGGTGTGTTTGTGTCATTGGATGATCAATTAGGTCATTTTCGTCCTCCCTAGGCTTATTCTTGTCCAATTAGGGTTTTTAACCAATCTTGTGCATCCAATAGGTGTGTTTGTGTCATTGGATGATCAATTAGGTCATTTTCGTCCTCCCTAGGCTTATTCTTGTCCAATTAGGGTTTTTAACCAATCTTGTGCATCCAATAGGTGTGTTTGTGTCATTGGATGATCAATTAGGTCATTTTCGTCCTCCCTAGGCTTATTCTTGTCCAATTAGGGTTTTTAACCAATCTTGTGCATCCAATAGGTGTGTTTGTGTCATTGGATGATCAATTAGGTCATTTATCGTCCTCCCTAGGCTTATTCTTGTCCAATTAGGGTTTTTAACCAATCTTGTGCATCCAATAGGTTGAGTTGTGTCATTGGATTAACATTTAGGTCATTTTCGTCCTCCCTAGGCATATTCTTGTCCAATTAGGGTTTTTAACCAATCTTGTGCATCCAATAGGTGTGTTTGTGTCATTGGATGATCAATTAGGTCATTTTCGTCCTCCCTAGGCTTATTCTTGTCCAATTAGGGTTTTTAACCAATCTTGTGCATCCAATAGGTGTGTTTGTGTCATTGGATGATCAATTAGGTCATTTTCGTCCTCCCTAGGCTTATTCTTGTCCAATTAGGGTTTTTAACCATTCTTGTGCATCCAATAGGTGTGTTTGTGTCATTGGATGATCAATTAGGTCATTGTTGTCCTCCCTAGGCTTATTCTTGTCCAATTAGGGTTTTTAACCAATCTTGTGCATCCAATAGGTGTGTTTGTGTCATTGGATGATCAATTAGGTCATTTTCGTCCTCCCTAGGCTTATTCTTGTCCAATTAGGGTTTTTAACCAATCTTGTGCATCCAATAGGTGTGTTTGTGTCATTGGATGATCGATTAAGTCCTTTTCGTCCTCCCTAGGCTTATTCTTGTCCAATTAGGGTTTTTAACCAATCTTGTGCATCCAATAGGTGTGTTTGTGTCATTGGATGATCAATTAGGTCATTTTCGTCCTCCCTAGGCATATTCCTGTCCAATTAGGGTTTTTAACCAATTTTGTGCATCCAATAAGTTGAGTTGTGTCATTGGATTAACATTTAGGTCATTTTCGTCCTCCCTAGGCTTATTCTTGTCCAATTAGGGTTTTTAACCAATCTTGTGCATCCATTAGGTGTGTTTGTGGCAATGGATGATCAATTAGGTCATTTTCGTCCACCCTAGGCTTATTCTAGTCAAATTAGGGTTTTTAACCAATCTTGTGCATCCAATAGGTGTGTTTGTGTCATTGGATGATCAATTAGGTCATTTTCGTCGTCCCTAGGATTATTCTTGTCCAATTAGGGTTTTTAACCAATCTTGTGCATCCAATAGGTGTGTTTGTGTCATTGGATGATCAATTAAGTCATTTTCGTCCTCCCTAGGCTTATTCTTGTCCAATTAGGGTTTTTAACCAATCTTGTGCATCCAATAGGTGTGTTTGTGTCATTGGATGATCAATTAGGTCATTTTCGTCCTCCCTAGGCATATTCTTGTCCAATTAGGGTTTTTAACCAATTTTGTGCATCCAATAAGTTGAGTTGTGTCATTGGATTAACATTTAGGTCATTTTCGTCCTCCCTAGGCATATTCTTGTCCAATTAGGGTTTTTAACCAATATTGTGCATCCAATAGGTGTGTTTCTGTCATTGGATGATCAATTAGGTCATTTTCTTCCTCCCTAGGCTTATTCTTGTCCAATTAGGGTTTTTAACCAATCTTGTGCATCCAATAGGTGTGTTTGTGGCAATGGATGATCAATTAGGTCATTTTCGTCGTCCCTAGGCTTATTCTAGTCAAATTAGGGTTTTTAACCAATCTTGTGCATCCAATAGGTGTGTTTGTGTCATTGGATGATCAATTAGGTCATTTTCGTCCTCCCTAGGCTTATTCTTGTCCAATTAGGGTTTTTAACCAATCTTGTGCATCCAATAGGTGTGTTTGTGTCATTGGATGATCAATTAAGTCATTTTCGTCCTCCATAGGCTTATTCTTCTCCAATTAGGGTTTTAAACCAATCTTATGCATCCAATAACTTTGTTTGTGTCATTGAATTAATATTTAGGTCATTTTCGTCCTCCCTAGGCATATTCTTGTCCAATTAGGGTTTTTAACCAATCTTGTGCATCCAATAGGTGTGTTTGTGTCATTGGATGATCAATTAGGTCATTTTCGTCCTCCCTAGGCATATTCTTGTCCAATTAGGGTTTTTAACCAATCTTGTGCATCCAATAGGTGTGTTTGTGACATTGGATGATCAATTAGGTCATTTTTGTCCTCCCTAGGATTATTCTTGTCCAATTTGGGTTTTTAACCAATCTTGTGCATCCAATAAGTTGAGTTGTTTCATTGGATTAACATTTAGGTCATTTTCGTCATCCCTAGGCTTATTCTTGTCCAATTTGGGTTTTTAACCGATCTTGTGCATCCAATAAGTTCATTTGTGTCATTGGATTATCATTTAGGTCATTTTCGTCCTCCCCCGACATATTCTTGTCCAATTAGGGTGTTTAACCAATCTTGTGTATCCAATAGGTGTGTTTGTGTCATTGGATGATCAATTAGGTCATTTTCGTCCTCCCTAGGCATATTCTTGTCCAATTAGGGTTTTTAACCAATCTTGTGCATCCAATAGGTGTGTTTGTGTCATTGGATGATCAATTAGGTCATTTTCGTCCTCCCTATGCTTATTATTGTCCTATTAGGGTTTTTAACCAATCTTGTGCATCCAATTGGTGTATTTGTGTCATTGGATGATCAATTAGGTCATTTTCGTCCTCCCTATGCTTATTTTTGTCCAATTAGGGTTTTTAACCAATCTTGTGCATCCAATTGGTGTATTTGTGTCATTGGATGATCAATTAGGTCATTTTCGTCCTCCCTAGTGCTATTCTTGTCCAATTAGGGTTTTTAACCAATCTTGTGCATCCAATAAGTTCATTTGTGTCATTGGATGATCAATTAGGTCATTTTCGTCCTCCCTAGGCATATTCTTGTCCAATTAGGGTTTTTAACCAATCTTGTGCATCCAATAGGTGTGTTTGTGTCATCGGATGATCAATTAGGTCATTTTCTTCCTTCCTAGGCTTATTCTTGTCCAACTAGGGTTTCTAACCAATCTTGTGCATCCAATAGGTGTGTTTGTGTCATTGGATGATCAATTAGGTCATTTTCGTCCTCCCTAGGCCTATTCTTGTCCAATTAGGGTTTTTAACCAATCTTGTGCATCCAATAAGTTCATTTGTGTCATTGGATGATCAATTAGGTCATTTTCGTCCTCCCTAGGCATATTCTTGTCCAATTAGGGTTTTTAACCAATCTTGTGCATCCAATAAGTTCATTTGTGTCATTGGATTAACATTTAGGTCATTTTCATCCTCCCTAGGCATATTCTTGTCCAATTAGGGTTTTTAAGCAATCTTGTGCATCCAATAGGTGTGTTTGTGTCATTGGATGATCAATTAGGTCATTTTCGTCCTCCCTAGGCATATTCTTGTCCAATTAGGGTTTTTAACCAATCTTGTGCATCCAATAAGTTGAGTTGTGTCGTTGGATTAACATTTAGGTCATTTTCGTTCTCCCTAGGCTTATTCTTGTCCAATTAGGGTTTTTAACCAATCTTGTGCATCCAATAAGTTCATTTGTGTCATTGGATTAACATTTAGGTCATATCCGTCCTCCCTAGGCATATTCTTGTCCAATTAGGGTTTTTAACCAATCTTGTGCATCCAATAGTTATGTTTGTGTCATTGGATGATCAATTAGGTCATTTTCGTCCTCCATAGGCTTATTGTTGTCCAATTACGGTTTTTAACCAATCTTGTGCATCCAATAAGTTTGTTTGTGTCATTGAATTAATATTTAGGTGATTTTCGTCCTTCCTAGGCATATTCTTGTCCTATTAGGGTTTTTAGCCAATCTTGTGCATTCAATAGGTGTGTTTGTGTCATTGGATGATCAATTAGGTCATTTTCGTCCTCCCTAGGCATATTCTTGTCCAATTAGGGTTTTTAACCAATCTTGTGCATCCAATAGGTGTGTTTGTGTCATTGGATGATCAATTAGGTCATTTTCGTCCTCCCTAGGCTTATTCTTGTCCAATTAGGGTTTTTAACCAATCTTGTGCATCCAATATGTTCATTTGTGTCATTGGATGATCAATAAGGTCATTTTCGTCCTCCCTAGGCATATTCTTGTCCAACTAGGGTTTTAAACCAATCTTGTGCATCCAATAGGTGTGTTTGTGGCAATGGATGATCAATTAGGTCATTTTCGTCCTCCCTAAACTTATTCTTGTCCAATTAGGGTTTTTAACCAATCTTGTGCATCCAATAGGTGTGTTTGTGTCATTGGATGATCAATTAGGTCATTTTCGCCCGCCCTAGGCTTATTCTTGCCCAATTAGGGTTTTTAACCAATCTTGTGCATCCAATAAGTTGAGTTGTGTCATTGGATTAGCATTTAGGTCATTTTCGTCCTCCCTAGGCTTATTCTTGTTCAATTTAGGTTTTTAACCAATCTTGTGCATCCAATAAGTTCATTTGTGTCATTGAATTAACATTTAGGTCATTTTCGTCCTCCCTAGGCATATTCTTGTCCAATTAGGGTTTTTAACCAATTTTGTGCATCCAATAGGTGTGTTTGTGTCATTGGATGATCAATTAGGTTATTTTCGTCCTCCCTAGGCTTATTCTTGTCCAATTAGGGTTTTTAACCAATCTTGTGCATCCAATAGGTGTGTTTGTGTCATTGGATGACCAGTTAGGTCATTTTCGTCCTCCCTAGGCTTATTCTTGTCCAATTAGGGTTTTTAACCAATCTTGTGCATCCAATAGGTGTGTTTGTGTCATTGGATGATCAATTAGGTCATTTTCGTCCTCCCTAGGCTTATTCTTGTCCAAGTAGGGTTCTAAACCAATCTTGTGCATACAATAACTTTGTTTTTGTCATTGAATTAATATTTAGGTCATTTTCGTCCTCCCTAGGCATATTCTTGTCCAATTAGGGTTTTTAACCAATCTTGTGCATCCAATAGGTGTGTTTGTGTCATTGGATGATCAATTAGGTCATTTTCGTCCTCCCTAGGCTTATTCTTGTCCAATTAGGGTTTTTAACCAATCTTGTGCATCCAATAAGTTTGTTGGTGTCATTGAATTAATATTTAGGTCATTTTCGTCTTCCCTAGGCATATTCTTGTCCAATTAGGGTTTTTAACCAATCTTGTGCATCCAATAGGTGTGTTTGTGTCATTGGATGATCAATTAGGTCATTTTCGTCCTCCCTAGGCTTATTCTTGTCCAATTAGGGTTTTTAACCAATCTTGTGCATCCAATAAGTTTGTTTGTGTCATTGAATTAACATTTAGGTCATTTTCGTCCTCCCTAGGCATATTCTTGTCCAATTAGGTTTTTTAACCAATCTTGTGCATCCAATAGGTGTGTTTGTGTCATTGGATGATCAATTAGGTCATTTTTGTCCTCCCTAAGCTTATTCTTGTCCAATTAAGGTTTTTAACCAATCTTGTGCATCCAATAAGTTTGTTTGTGTCATTGAATTAATATTTAGGTCATTTTCGTCCTCCATAGGCATATTCTTGTCCAATTAGGGTTTTTAACCAATCTTGTGCATCCAATAGGTGTGTTTGTGTCATTGGATGATCAATTAGGTCATTTACGTCCTCCCTAGGCTTATTCTTGTCCAATTAGGGTTTTTTTAACCAATCTTGTGCATCCAATAACTTTGTTTGTGTCATTGAATTAATATTTAGGTCATTTTCGACCTCCCTAGGCATATTCTTGTCCAATTAGGGTTTTTAACCAATCTTGTGCATCCAATAGGTGTGTTTGTGTCATTGGATGATCAATTAGGTCATTTTCGTCCTCCCTAGGCTTATTCTTGTCCAATTAGGGTTTTTAACCAATCTTGTGCATCCAATAGGTGTGTTTGTGTCATTGGATGATCAATTAGGTCATTTTCGTCCTCCCTAGGCTTATTCTTGTCCAATTAGGGTTTTTAACCAATCTTGTGCATCCGATAAGTTTGTTTGTGTCATTGAATTAATATTTAGGTCATTTACGTCCTCCCTAGGCATATTCTTGTCCAATTCGGGTTTTTAACCAATCTTGTGCATCCAATAGGTGTGTTTGTGTCATTGGATGATCAATTAGGTCATTTTCGTCCTCCCTAGGCTTATTCTTGTCCAATTAGGGTTTTTAACCAATCTTGTGCATCCAATAGGTGTGTTTGTGTCATTGGATGATCAATTAGGTCATTTTCGTCCTCCCTAGGCATATTCCTGTCCAATTAGGGTTTTTAACCAATATTGAGCATCCAATAGGTGTGTGTGTGTCATTGGATGTTCAATTAGGTCATTTTCTTCCTCCCTAGGCTTATTCTTGTCCAATTAGGGTTTTTAACCAATCTTGTGCATCCAATAGGTGTGTTTGTGTCATTGGATGATTAATTAGGTCATTTTCGTCCTCCCTAGGTTTATTCTTGTCCAATTAGGGTTTCTAACCAATCTTGTGCATCCAATAGGTGTGTTTGTGTCATTGGATGATCAATTAGGTCATTTTCGTCCTCCCAAGGCCTATTCTTGTCCAATTAGGGTCTTTAACCAATCTTGTGCATCCATTAAGTTCATTTGTGTCATTGGATGATCAATTAGGTCATTTTCGTCCTCCCTAGGCATATTCTTGTCCAATTAGGGTTTTTAACCAATCTTGTGCATCCAATAGGTGTGTTTGTATCATTGGATGATCAATTAGGTCATTTCCGTCCTCCCTAGGCATATTCTTGTCCAATTAGGGTCTTTAACCAATCTTGTGCATCCAATAGGTGTGTTTGTGTCATTGGATGATCAATTAGGTCATTTTCGTCCTCCCTAGGCTTATTCTTGTCCAATTAGGGTTTTTAACCAATCTTGTGCATCCAATAGGTGTGTTTGTGTCATTGGATGATCAATTAGGTCATTTTCGTCCTCCCTAGGCATATTCTTGTCCCATTAGGGTTTTTAACCAATCTTGTGCATCCAATAAGTTCATTTGTGTCATTGGATTAACATTTAGGTCATTTTCGTCCTGCCTAGGCATATACTTGTCCAATTAGGGTTTTTAACCAATCTTGTGCATCCAATAAGTTGAGTTGTCTCATTGGATTAACATTTAGGTCATTTTCGTCCTCCCTAGGCTTATTCTTGTCCAATTAGGGTTTTTAACAAATCTTGTGCATCCAATAAGTTCATTTGTGTCATTGGATTAACATTTAGGTCATTTTCATCCTCCCTAGGCATATTTTTGTCCAATTAGGGTTTTTAACCAATCTTGTGCATCCAATTGGTGTATTTGTGTCATTGGATGATCAATTAGGTCATTTTCGTCCTCCCTAGTGCTATTCTTGTCCAATTAGGGTTTTTAACCAATCTTGTGCATCCAATAAGTTCATTTGTGTCATTGGATGATCAATTAGGTCATTTTCGTCCTCCCTAGGCCTATTCTTGTCCAATTAGGGTTTTTAACCAATCTTGTGCATCCAATAAGTTCATTTGTGTCATCGGATGATCAATTAGGTCATTTTCGTCCTCCCTAGGGATATTCTTGTCCAATTAGGGTTTTTAACCAATCTTGTGCATCCAATAAGTTCATTTGTGTCATCGGATGATCAATAAGGTCATTTTCGTCCTCCATAGGCATATTCTTGTCCAATTAGGGTTTTTAACCAATCTTGTGCATCCAATAGGTGTGTTCGTGTCATTGGATGATCAATTAGGTCATTTTCGTCCTCCCTAGGCTTATTCTTGTCCAATTAGGGTTTTTAACCAATCTTGTGCATCCAATAGGTGTGTTTGTGTCATTGGATGATCAATTAGGTCATTTTCGTCCTCCCTAGGCATATTCCTGTCCAATTAGGGTTTTTAACCAATCTTGAGCATCCAATAGGTGTGTGTGTGTCATTGGATGTTCAATTAGGTCATTTTCTTCCTCCCTAGGCTTATTCTTGTCCAATTAGGGTTTTTAACCAATCTTGTGCATCCAATAGGTGTGTTTGTGTCATTGGATGATTAATTAGGTCATTTTCGTCCTCCCTAGGTTTATTCTTGTCCAATTAGGGTTTCTAACCAATCTTGTGCATCCAATAGGTGTGTTTGTGTCATTGGATGATCAATTAGGTCATTTTCGTCCTCCCTAGTGCTATTCTTGTCCAATTAGGGTTTTTAACCAATATTGTGCATCCAATAAGTTCATTTGTGTCATCGGATGATCAATTAGGTCATTTTCGTCCACCCTAGGGATATTCTTGTCCAATTAGGGTTTTTAACCAATCTTGTGCATCCAATAAGTTCATTTGTGTCATTGGATTAACATTTAGGTCATTTTCATCCTCCCTAGGCATATTTTTGTCCAATTAGGGTTTTTAACCAATCTTGTGCATCCAATTGGTGTATTTGTGTCATTGGATGATCAATTAGGTCATTTTCGTCCTCCCTAGTGCTATTCTTGTCCAATTAGGGTTTTTAACCAATCTTGTGCATCCAATAAGTTCATTTGTGTCATTGGATGATCAATTAGGTCATTTTCGCCCTCCTTAGGCATATTCTTGTCCAATTAGGGTTTTTAACCAATCTTGTGCATCCAATAAGTTCATTTGTGTCATTGGATGATCAATTAGGTCATTTTCGCCCTCCCTAGGCATATTCTTGTCCAATTAGGGTTTTTAACCAATCTTGTGCATCCAATAGGTGTGTTTGTGTCATTGGATTAACATTTAGGTCATTTTCATCCTCCCTAGGCATATTCTTGTCCAATTAGGGTTTTTACCCATCTTGTGCATCCAATAGGTGTGTTTGTGTCTTTGGATGATCAATTAGGTCATTTTCGTCCTCCCTAGGCATATTCTTGTCCAATTAGGGTTTTTAACCAATCTTGTGCATCCAATAAGTTCATTTGTGTCATTGGATGATCAATTAGGTCATTTTCGTCCTCCATAGGCATATTCTTGTCCAATTAGGGTTTTTAACCAATCTTGTGCATCCAATAGGTGTGTTTGTGTCATTGGATGATCAATTAGGTCATTTTCGTCCTCCCTAGGCTTATTCTTGTCCAAGTAGGGTTTTTAACCAATCTTGTGCATCCAATAGGTGTGTTTGTGTCATTGGATGATCAATTAGGTCATTTTCGTCCTCCCTAGGCATATTCTTGTCCAACTAGGGTTTTTAACCAATCTTGTGCATCCAATAGGTGTGTTTGTGTCATTGGATGATCAATTAGGTCATTTTCGTCCTCCCTAGGCTTATTCTTGTCCAATTAGAGTTTTTAACCAATCTTGTGCATCCAATAAGTTCATTTGTGTCATTGGATTAACATTTAGGTCATTTTCGTCCTCCATAGGCATATTCTTGTCCAATTAGGGTTTTTAACCAATCTTGTGCATCCAATAGGTGTGTTTGTGTCATTGGATGATCAATTAGGTCATTTTCGTCCTCCCTAGGCTTATTCTTGTCCAATTAGGGTTTTTAACCAATCTTGTGTATCCAATAGGTGTGTTTGTATCATTGGATGATCAATTAGGTCATTTTCGTTCTCCCTAGGCATATTCTTGTCCAATTAGGGTTTTTAACCAATCTTGTGCATCCAATAAGTTTGTTTGTGTCATTGAATTAATATTTAGGTTATTTTCGTCCTCCCTAGGCATATTATTGTCCAATAAGGGTTTTTAACCAATCTTGTGCATTCAATAGGTGTGTTTGTGTCATTGGATGATCAATTAGGTCATTTCCGTCCTCCCTAGGCATATTCTTGTCCAATTAGGGTTTTTAACCAATCTTGTGCATCCAATAACTTTTTTTGTTTCATTGAATTAATATTTAGGTCATTTTCGTCCTCCCTAGGCATATTCTTGTTCCATTAGGGTTTTTAACCAATCTTGTGCATCCAATAGGTGTGTTTGTGTCATTTGATGATCAATTAGGTCATTTTCGTCCTCCCTAGGCTTATTCTTGTCCGATTAGGGTTTTTAACCAATCTTGTGCATCCAATAAGTTTGTTTGTTTCATTGAATTAATATTTAGGTCATTTTCGTCCTCCCTCGGCATATTCTTGTCCAATTAGGGTTTTTAACCAATCTTGTGCATCCAATAGGTGTGTTTGTGTCATTGGATGATCAATTAGGTCATTTTCGTCCTCCCTATGCTTATTCTTGTCCAATTAGGGTTTTTAACCAATCTTGTGCATCCAATAAGTTGAGTTGTGTCATTTGATTAACATTTTGGTCATTTTTGTCCTCCCTAGGCTTATTCTTGTCCAATTAGGGTTTTTAACCAATCTTGTGCATCCAATAGGTGTGTTTGTGTCATTGGATGATCAATTAGGTCATTTTCGTCCTCCCTAGGCATATTCTTGTCCAATTAGGGTTTTTAACCAATCTTGTGCATCCAATAGGTGTGTTTGTGTCATTGGATGATCAATTAGGTCATTTTCGTCCTCCCTAGGCTTATTCTTGTCCAATTAGGGTTTTTAACCAATCTTGTGCATCCAATAGGTGTGTTTGTGTCATTGGATGATCAATTAGGTCATTTTCGTCCTCCCTAGGAATATTCCTGTCCAATTAGGGTTTTTAACCAATCTTGAGCATCCAATAGGTGTGTGTGTGTCATTGGATGTTCAATTAGGTCATATTCTTCCTCCCTAGGCTTATTCTTGTCCAATTAGGGTTTTTAACCAATCTTGTACATCCAATAGGTGTGTTTGTGTCATTGGATGATTAATTAGGTCATTTTCGTCCTCCCTAGGCTTATTCTTGTCCAATTAGGGTTTTTAACCAATCTTGTGCATCCAATAGGTGTGTTTGTGTCATTGGATGATCAATTAGGTCATTTTCGCCCTCCCTAGGCTTATTCTTGTCCAATTAGGGTTTTTAACCAATCTTGTGCATCCAATAACTTTGTTTATGTCATTGAATTAATATTTAGGTCATTTTCGTCCTCCCTAGGCATATTCTTGTCCAACTAGGGTTTTAAACCAATCTTGTGCATCCAATAGGTGTGTTTGTGTCATTGGATGATCAATTAGGTCATTTTCGTCCTCCCTAGGCTTATTCTTGTCCAATTAGGGTTTTTAACCAATCTTGTGCATCCAATAGGTGTGTTTGTGTCATTGGATGATCAATTAGGTCATTTTCGTCCTCCCTAGGCTTATTCTTGTCCAATTAGGGTTTTTAACCAATCTTGTGCATCCAATAGGTGTGTTTGTGTCATTGGATGATCAATTAGGTCATTTTCGTCCTGCCTAGGCGTATTCTTGTCCAATTAGGGTTTTTAACCAATCTTGTGCATCCAATAGGTGTGTTTGTGTCATTGGATGATCAATTAGGTCATTTTCGTCCTCCCTAGGCATATTCTTGTCCAATTAGGGTTTTTAACCAATCTTGTGCATCCAATAGGTGTGTTTGTGTCATTGGATGATCAATTAGATCATTTTCGTCCCCCCTAGGCTTATTCTTGTCCAATTATGGTTTTTAACCAATCTTGAGCATCCAATAGGTGTGTTTGTGTCATTGGATGATCAGTTAGGTCATTTTCGTCCTCCCTAGGCTTATTCTTGTCGAATTAGGGTTTTTAACTAATCTTGTGCATCCAATAAGTTCATTTGTGTCATTGGATGATCAATTAGGTCATTTTCGTCCTCTCTAGGCTTATTTTTGTCCAATTAGGGTTTTTAACCAATCTTGTGCATCCAATAGGTGTGTTTGTGTCATTGGATGATCAATTAGGTCATTTTCGTCCTCCCTAGGCTTATTCTTGTCCAATTAGGGTTTTTAACCAATCTTGTGCATCCAATAGGTGTGTTTGTGTCATTGGATGATCAATTAGGTCATTTTCGTTCTCCCTAGGCATATTATTGTCCAATTAGGGTTTTTAACCAATCTTGTGCATCCAATAGGTGTGTTTGTGTCATTGGATGATCAATTAGGTCATTTTCGTCCTCCCTAGGCTTATTCTTGTCCAATTAGGGTTTTTAACCAATCTTGTGCATCCAATAAGTTGACTTGTGTCATTGGATTAACATTTAGGTCATTTTCGTCCTCCCTAGGCTTATTCTCGACCAATCAGGGTTTTTAACCCATCTTGCGCATCCAATAAGTTCATTTGTGTTGAATTAATATTTAGGTCATTTTCGTCCTCCCTAGGCATATTCTTGTCAAATTAGTGTTTTTAACCAATCTTGTGCATCCAATAGGTGTGTTTGTGTCATTGGATGATCAATTAGGTCATTTTCGTCCTCCCTAGGCATATTCTTATCCAATTAGGGTTTTTAACCAATCTTGTGCATCCAATAGGTGTGTTTGTGTCATTGGATGATCAATTAGGTCATTTTCGTCCTCCCTAGGCTTATTCTTGTCCAATTAGGGTTTTTAACCAATCTTGTGCATCCAATAAGTTGAGTTGTGTCATTGGATTAACATTTAGGTCATTTTCATTCTCCCTAGGCTTATTATTGTCGAATTAGGTTTTTAACCATTCTTGTGCATCCAATAAGTTTATTTGTGTCATAGGATGATCAATCAGGTCATTTTCCTCCTCCCTAGGCTTATTCTTGTCCAATTAGGGTCTTTAACCAATCTTGTGCATCCAATAACTTTGTTTGTGTCATTGAATTAATATTTAGGTCATTTTCGTCCTCCCTAGGCATATTCTTGTCCAATTAGGGTTTTTAACCAATCTTGTGCATCCAATAGGTGTGTTTGTGTCATTGGATGATCAATTAGGTCATTTTCGTCCTCCCTAGGCTTATTCTTGTCCAATTAGGGTTTTTAACCAATCTTGTGCATCCAATAAGTTCATTTGTGTCATTGGATTAACATTTAGGTCATTTTCGTCCTCCCTAGGCATATTCTTGTCCAATTAGGGTTTTTAAGCAATCTTGTGCATCCAATAGGTGTGTTTGTGTCATTGGATGATCAATTTAGGTCATTTTCGATCTCTCTAGGCACATTCTTGTCCAATTAGGGTTTTTAACCAATCTTGTGCATCCAATAGGTGTGTTTGTGTCATTGGATGATCAATTAGGTCATTTTCGTCCTCCCTAGGCTTATTCTTGTCCAATTAGGGTTTTTAACCAAGCTTGTGCATCCAATAGGTGTGTTTGTGTCCTTGGATGATCAATTAGGTCATTTTCGTCCTCCCTAGGCTTATTCTTGTCCAATTAGGGTTTTTAACCAATCTTGTGCATCCAATAGGTGTGTTTGTGTCATTGGATGATCAATTAGGTCATTTTCGTCCTCCCTAGGCATATTCTTGTCCAATTAGGGTTTTTAACCAATCTTGTGCATCCAATAGGTGTGTTTGTCTCATTGGATGATCAATTAGGTTATTTTCATCCTCCCTAGGCATATTCTTGTCCAATTAGGGTTTTTAACCAATCTTGTGCATCCAATAGGTGTGTTTGTGTCATTGGATGACCAATTAAGTCATTTTCGTCCTCAATAGGCATATTCTTGTCCAATTAGGGTTTTTAACCAATCTTGTGCATCCAATAGGTGTGTTTGTGTCATTGGATGATCAATTAGGTCATTTTCGTCCTCCCTAGGCTTATTCTTGTCCAATTAGGGTTTTTAACCAATCTTGTGCATCCAATAGGTGTGTTTGTGTCATTGGATGATCAATTAGGTCATTTTCGTCCTCCCTAGGCTTATTCTTGTCCAATTAGGGTTTTTAACCAATCTTGGGCATCCGATAAGTTTGTTTGTGTCATTGAATTAATATTTAGGTCATTTTCGTCCTCCTTAGGCATTTTCTTGTCCAATTAGGGTTTTTAACCAATCTTGTGCATCCAATAGGTGTCTTTGTGTCATTGGATGATCAATTAGGTCATTTTCGTCCTCCCTAGGCATATTCTTGTCCAATTAGGGTTTTTAACTAATCTTGTGCATCCAATAAGTTCATTTGTGTCATTGGATGATCAATTAGGTCATTTTCGTCCTCCCTAGGCATATTCTGGTCCAATTAGGGTTTTTAACCAATCTTGTGCATCCAATAGGTGTGTTTGTGTCATTGGATGATCAATTAGGTCATTTTCGTCCTCCCTAGGCTTATTCTTGTCCAATTAGGGTTTTTAACCAATCTTGTGCATCCAATAGGTGTGTTTGTGTCATTGGATGATCAATTAGGTCATTTTCGTCCTCCCTAGGCATATTCTTGTCCAATTAGGGTTTTTAACCAATCTTGAGCATCCAATAGGTGTGTGTGTGTCATTGGATGTTCAATTAGGTCATTTTCTTCCTCCCTAGGCTTATTCTTGTCCAATTAGGGTTTTTAACCAATCTTGTGCATGCAATAGGTGTGTTTGTCTCATTGGATTAACACTTAGGTCATTTTCGTCCTCCCTAGGCTTATTCTTGTCCAATGAGGTTTTTAACAAATCTTGTGCATCCAATAAGTTCATTTGTGTCATTGGATTAACATTTAGGTCATTTTCATCCTCCCTAGGCATATTTTTGTCCAATTAGGGTTTTTAACCAATCTTGTGCATCCAATTGGTGTATTTGTGTCATTGGATGATCAATTAGGTCATTTTCGTCCTCCCTAGTGCTATTCTTGTCCAATTAGGGTTTTTAACCAATCTTGTGCATCCAATAAGTTCATTTGTGTCATTGGATGATCAATTAGGTCATTTTCGCCCTCCCTAGGCATATTCTTGTCCAATTAGGGTTTTTAACCAATCTTGTGCATCCAATAAGTTCATTTGTGTCATTGGAATAACATTTATGTCATTTTCATCCTCCCTAGGCATATTCTTGTCCAATTAGGGTTTTTAACCAATCTTGTGCATCCAATAGGTGTGTTTGTGTCTTTGGATGATCAGTTAGGTCATTTTCGTCCTCCCTAGGCATATTCTTGTCCAATTAGGGTTTTTAACCAATCTTGTGCATCCAATAAGTTCATTTGTGTCATTGGATGATCAATTAGGTCATTTTCGTCCTCCCAAGGCATATTCTTGTCCAATTAGGGTTTTTAACCAATCTTGTACCTCCAATAGGTGTTTTTGTGTCATTGGATTAACATTTAGGTCATTTTCGTCGTCCCTAGGCATATTCTTGTCCAATTAGGGTTTTTAACCAATCTTGTGCATCCAATAGGTGTGTTTGTGTCATTGGATGATCAATTAGGTCATTTTCGTCCTCCCTAGGCTTATTCTTGTCCAATTAGGGTTTTTAACCAATCTTGTGCATCCAATAGGTGTGTTTGTGTCATTGGATGATCAATTAGGTCATTTTCGTCCTCCCTAGGCATATTCCTGTCCAATTAGGGTTTTTAACCAATCTTGAGCATCCAATAGGTGTGTGTGTGTCATTGGATGTTCAATTAGGTCATTTTCTTCCTCCCTAGGCTTATTCTTGTCCAATTAGGGTTTTTAACCAATCTTGTGCATCCAATAGGTGTGTTTCTGTCATTGGATTATTAATTAGGTTATTTTCGTCCTCCCTAGGCTTATTCTTTTCCAATTAGGGTTTTTAACCAATCTTGTGCATCCAATAGGTGTGTTTGTGTCATTGGATGATCAATTAGGTCATTTTCGTCCTCCCTAGGCATATTCCTGTCCAATTAGGGTTTTTAACCAATCTTGAGCATCCAATAGGTGTGTGTGTGTCATTAGATGTTCAATTAGGTCATTTTCTTCCTCCCTAGGCTTATTCTTGTCCAATTAGGGTTTTTAACCAATCTTGTGCATCCAATAGGTGTGTTTGTGTCATTGGATGATTAATTAGGTCATTTTCGTCCTCCCTAGGTTTATTCTTGTCCAATTAGGGTTTCTAACCAATCTTGTGCATCCAATAGGTGTGTTTGTGTCATTAGATGATCAATTAGGTCATTTTCGTCCTCCCTAGGCCTATTCTTGTCCAATTAGGGTTTTTAACCAATCTTGTGCATCCAATAAGTTCATTTGTGTCATTGGATGATCAATTAGGTCATTTTCGTCCTCCCTAGGCATATTCTTGTCCAACTAGGGTTTTTAACCAACCTTGTGCATCCAATAGGTGTGTTTGTGTCTTTGGATGATCAATTAGGTCATTTTCGTCCTCCCTAGGCTTATTCTTGTCCAATTAGGGTTTTTAACCAATCTTGTGCATCCAATAGGTGTGTTTGTGTCATTGGATGATCAATTAGGTCATTTTCGTCCTCCCTAGGCTTATTCTTGTCCAATTAGGATTTTTAACCAATCTTGTGCATCCAATAGGTGTGTTTGTGTCATTGGATTAACATTTAGGTCATTTTCGTCCTCCCTAGGCATATTCTTGTCCAATTAGGGTTTTTAACCAATCTTGTGCATCCAATAGGTGTGTTTGTGTCATTGGATGAACAATTAGGTCATTTTCTTCCTCCCTAGGCTTATTCTTGTCCAATTAGGGTTTCTAACCAATCTTGTGCATCCAATAGGTGTGTTTGTGTCATTGGATGATCAATTAGGTCATTTTCGTCCTCCCTAGGCCTATTCTTGTCCAATTAGGGTTTTTAACCAATCTTGTGCATCCAATAAGTTCATTTGTGTCATTGGATGATCAATTAGGTCATTTTCGTCCTCACTAGGCATATTCTTGTCCAATTAGGGTTTTTAACCAATCTTGTGCATCCAATAAGTTCATTTGTGTCATTGGATTAACATTTAGGTCATTTTCGTCCTCCCTAGGCATATTCTTGTCCAATTAGGGTTTTTAACCAATCTTGTGCATCCAATAGGTGTATTTGTGTCATTGGATGGTCAATTAAGTTATTTTCGTCCTCCCTAGGCTTATTCTTGTCCAATTAGGGTTTTTAACCAATCTTGTGCATCCAATAGGTGTGTTTGTGTCATTGGATGATCAATTAGGTCATTTTCGTCCTCCCTAGGCATATTCTTGTCCAATTAGGGTTTTTAACCAATCTTGAGCATCCAATAGGTGTGTGTGTGTCATTGGATGTTCAATTAGGTCATTTTCTTCCTCCCTAGGCTTATTCTTGTCCAATTAGGGTTTTTAACCAATCTTGTGCATCCAATAGGTGTGTTTGTGTCATTGGATGATTAATTAGGTCATTTTCGTCCTCCCTAGGTTTATTCTTGTCCAATTAGGGTTTCTAACCAATCTTGTGCATCCAATAGGTGTGTTTGTGTCATTAGATGATCAATTAGGTCATTTTCGTCCTCCCTAGGCCTATTCTTGTCCAATTAGGGTTTTTAACCAATCTTGTGCGTCCAATAAGTTCATTTGTGTCATTGGATGATCAATTAGGTCATTTTCGTCCTCCCTAGGGATATTCTTGTCCAATTAGGGTTTTTAACCAATCTTGTGCATCCAATAAGTTCATTTGTGTCATTGGATTAACATTTAGGTCATTTTCATCCTCCCTACGAATATTCTTGTCCAATTAGGGTTTTTAACCAATCTTGTGCATCCAATAGGTGTGTTTGTGTCATTGGATGATCAATTAGGTTATTTTCGTCCTCCCTAGGCCTATTCTTGTCCAATTAGGGTCTTTAACCAATCTTGTGCATCCAATAAGTTCATTTGTGTCATTGGATGATCAATTAGGTCATTTTCGTCCTCCCTAGGCATATTCTTGTCCAATTAGGGTTTTTAACCAACCTTGTGCCTCCAATAGGTGTGTTTGTGTCATTGGATGATCAATTAGGTCATTTTCGTCCTCCCTAGGCATATTCTTGTCCAATTAGGGTTTTTAAACAATCTTGTGCATCCAATAGGTGTGTTTGTGTCATTGGATGATCAATTAGGTCATTTTCGTCCTCCCTGGGCTCTTTCTTGTCCAATTAGGGTTTTTAACCAATATTGTGCATCCAATAAGTTTATTAGTGTCATTGGATGATCAATTAGGTCATTTTCGTCCTCCCTAGGCTTATTCTTGTCCAATTAGGGTTTTTAACCAATCTTGTGCATCCAATAAGTTGAGTTGTGTCATTGGATTAACATTTAGGTCATTTTCGTTCCCCCTAGGCTTATTCTTGTCCAATTAGGGTTTTTAACCAATCTTGTGCATCCAATAGGTGTGTTTGTGTCATTGGATGATCAATTAGGTCATTTTCGTCCTCCCTAGGCATATTCTTGTCCAATTAGGGTTTTTAACCAATCTTGTGCATCCAATAGGTGTGTTTGTGTCATTGGATGATGAATTAGGTCATTTTCGTCTTCCCTAGGCTTATTCTTGTCCAATTAGGGTTTTTAACCAATCTTGTGCATCCAATAAGTTTGTTTGTGTCATTGAATTAATATTTAGGTCATTTTCGTCCTCCCTAGGCATATTCTTGTCCAATTAGGGTTTTTAACCAATCTTGTGCATCCAATAGGTGTGTTTGTGTCATTGGATGATCAATTAGGTCATTTTCGTCCTCCCTAGGCTTATTCTTGTCCAATTATGGTTTTTAACCAATCTTGTGCATCCAATAACTTTGTTTGTGTCATTGAATTAATATTTAGGTCATTTTCGTCCTCGCTAGGCATATTCTTGTCCAATTAGGGTTTTTAACCAATCTTGTGCATCCAATAGGTGTGTTTGTGTCATTTGATGATCAATTAGGTCATTTTCGTCCTCCCTAGGCTTATTCTTGTCCAATTAGGGATTTTAACGAATCTTGTGCATCCAATAAGTTTGTTTGTTTCATTGAATTAATATTTAGGTCATTTTCGTCCTCCCTAGGCATATTCTTGTCCAATTAGGGTTTTTAACCAATCTTGTGCATCCAATAGGTGTGTTTGTGTCATTGGATGATCAATTAGGTCATTTTCGTCCTCCCTAGGCTTATTCTAATCCAATTAGGGTTTTTAACAAATCTTGTGCATCCAATAAGTTGAGTTGTTTCATTGGATTAACATTTAGGTCATTTTCGTCCCCCCTAGAATTATTCTTGTCCAATTAGGGTTTTTAACCAATCTTGTGCATCCAATAAGTTCATTTGTGTCATTGGATTAACATTTAGGTCATTTTCGTCCTCCCTAGGCATATTCTTGTCCAATTAGGGTTTTTAACCAATCTTGTGCTTCCAATAGGTGTGTTTGTTATATTGGATGATCAATTAGGTCATTTCCGTCCTCCCTAGGCTTATTCTTGTCCAATTAGGGTTTTTAACCAATCTGGTGCATCCAATAAGTTTGTTTATGTCATTGAATTAATATTTAGGTCATTTTCGTCCTCCCTAGGTATATTCTTGTCCAATTAGGGTTTTTATACAAATCTTGTGCATCCAATAGGTGTGTTTGTGTCATTGGATGATCAATTAGGTCATTTTCGTCCTCCCTAGGCATATTCTTGTCCGATTAGGGTTTTTAACCAATTTTGTGCATCCAATAAGTTTGTTTATGTCATTGAATTAATATTTAGGTCATTTTCGTCCTCCCTAGGCATATTCTTGTCCAATTAGGGTTTTTAACCAATCTTGTGCATCCAATAGGTGTGTTTGTGTCATTGGATGATCAATTAGGTCATTTTCGTCCTCCCTAGGCTTATTCTTGTCCAATTAGGGTTTTTAACCAATCTTGTGCATCCAATAAGTTCTTTTGTGTCATTGGATTAACATTTAGGTCATTTTCATCCTCCCTAGGCATATTCTTGTCCAATTAGGGTTTTTAACCAATCTTGTGCATCCAATAGGTGTGTTTGTGTCATTGGATGATCAATTAGGTCATTTTCTTCCTCCCTATGCTTATTCTTGTCCAATTAGGGTTTTTAACCAATCTTGTGTATCCAATAAGTTTGTTTGTTTCATTGAATTAATATTTAGGTCATTTTCGTCCTCCCTAGGCTTAATCTTGTCCAATAAGGGTTTTTAACCAATCTTGTGCATCCAATAAGTTCATTTGTGTCATTGCATGATCAATTAGGTCATTTTCGTCCTCCCTAGGCTTATTCATGTCCAATTAGGGTTTTTAACCAATCTTGTGCATCCAATAAGTTCATTTGTGTCATTGGATTAACATTTAGGTCATTTTCGTCCTCCCTAGGCTTATTCTTGTCCAATTAGGGTTTTTAACCAATCTTGTGCATCCAATAGGTGTGTTTGTGTCATTGGATGATCAATTAGGTCATTTTCGTCCTCCCTAGGCATATTCTTGTCCAATTAGGGTTTTTAACCAATCTTGAGCATCCAATAGGTGTGTGTGTGTCATTGGATGTTCAATTAGGTCATTTTCTTCCTCCCTAGGCTTATTCTTGTCCAATTAGGGTTTTTAACCAATCTTGTGCATGCAATAGGTGTGTTTGTCTCATTGGATTAACATTTAGGTCATTTTCGTCCTCCCTAGGCTTATTCTTGTCCAATTAGGGTTTTTAACCAATCTTGTGCATCCAATAAGTTCATTTGTGTCCTTGGATTAACATTTAGGTCATTTTCATCCTCCCTACGCATATTCTTGTCCAATTAGGGTTTTTAACCAATCTTGTGCATCCAATAGGTGTGTTTGTGTCATTGGATGATCAATTAGGTCATTTTCGTCCTCCCTAGGCTTATTCTTGTCCAATTAGGGTCTTTATCCAATCTTGTGCATCCAATAAGTTCATTTGTGTCATTGGATGATCAATTAGGTCATTTTCGTCCTCCCTATGCATATTCTTGTCCAATTAGGGTTTTTAACCAACCTTGTGCCTCCAATAGGTGTGTTTGTGTCATTGGATGATCAATTAGGTCATTTTCGTCCTCCCTAGGCATATTCTTGTCCAATTAGGGTTTTTAAACAATCTTGTGCATCCAATAGGTGTGTTTGTGTCATTGGATGATCAATTAGGTCATTTTCGTCCTCCCTAGGCCTATTCTTGTCCAATTAGGGTCTTTAACCAATCTTGTGCATCCAATAAGTTCATTTGTGTCATTCGATGATCAATTAGGTCATTTTCGTCCTCCCTAGGCATATTCTTGTCCAATTAAGGTTTTTAACCAATCTTGTGCATCCAATAAGTTCATTTGTGTCATTGGATTAACATTTAGGTCATTTTCATCCTCCCTAGGCATATTCTTGTCCAATTAGGGTTTTTAACCAATCTTGTGCATCCAATAGGTGTGTTTGTGTCATTGGATGATCAATTAGGTCATTTTCGTCCTCCCAAGGCATATTCTTGTCCAATTAGGGTTTTTAACCAATCTTGTGCCTCCAATAGGTGTGTTTGTGTCATTGGATTAACATTTAGGTCATTTTCGTCCTCCCTAGGCATATTCTTGTCCAATTAGGGTTTTTAACCAATCTTGTGCATCCAATAGGTGTGTTTGTGTCATTGGATGATCAATTAGGTCATTTTCGTCCTCCCTAGGCTTATTCTGGACCAATTAGGGTTTTTAACCAATCTTGTGCATCCAATAGGTGTGTTTGTGTCATTGGATGATCAATTAGGTCATTTTCGTCCTCCCTAGGCATATTTCTGTCCAATTAGGGTTTTTAACCAATCTTGAGCATCCAATAGGTGTGTGTGTGTCATTGGATGTTCAATTAGGTCATTTTCTTCCTCCCTAGGCTTATTCTTGTCCAATTAGGGTTTTTAACCAATCTTGTGCATCCAATAGGTGTGTTTGTGTCATTGGATGATTAATTAGGTCATTTTCGTCCTCCCTAGGCTTATTCTTGTACAATTAGGGTTTTTAACCAATCTTGTGCATCCAATAGGTGTGTTTGTGTCATTGGATGATCAATTAGGTCATTTTCGTCCTCCCTAGGCATATTCCTGTCCAATTAGGGTTTTTAACCAATCTTGAGCATCCAATAGGTGTGTGTGTGTCATTGGATGTTCAATTAGGTCATTTTCTTCCTCCCTAGGCTTATTCTTGTCCAATTAGGGTTTTTAACCAATCTTGTGCATCCAATAGGTGTGTTTCTGTCATTGGATTATTAATTAGGTTATTTTCGTCCTCCCTAGGCTTATTCTTTTCCAATTAGGGTTTTTAACCAATCTTGTGCATCCAATAGGTGTGTTTGTGTCATTGGATGATCAATTAGGTCATTTTCGTCCTCCCTAGGCATATTCCTGTCCAATTAGGGTTTTTAACCAATCTTGAGCATCCAATAGGTGTGTGTGTGTCATTAGATGTTCAATTAGGTCATTTTCTTCCTCCCTAGGCTTATTCTTGTCCAATTAGGGTTTTTAACCAATCTTGTGCATCCAATAGGTGTGTTTGTGTCATTGGATGATTAATTAGGTCATTTTCGTCCTCCCTAGGTTTATTCTTGTCCAATTAGGGTTTCTAACCAATCTTGTGCATCCAATAGGTGTGTTTGTGTCATTAGATGATCAATTAGGTCATTTTCGTCCTCCCTAGGCCTATTCTTGTCCAATTAGGGTTTTTAACCAATCTTGTGCATCCAATAAGTTCATTTGTGTCATTGGATGATCAATTAGGTCATTTTCGTCCTCCCTAGGCATATTCTTGTCCAATTAGGGTTTTTAACCAATCTTGTGCATCCAAAAAGTTCATTTGTGTCATTGGATGATCAATTAGGTCATTTTCCTCCTCCCTAGGCATATTCTTGTCCAATTAGGGTTTTTAACCAATCTTGTGCCTCCAATAGGTGTGTTTGTGTCATTGGATGATCAATTAGGTCATTTTCGTCCTCCCTAGGCATATTCTTGTCCAATTAGGGTTTTTAACCAATCTTGTGCATCCAATAGGTGTGTTTGTGTCATTGGATGATCAATTAGGTCATTTTCTTCCTCCCTAGGCTTATTCTTGTCCAATTAGGGTCTTTAACCAATCTTGTGCATCGAATAAGATCATTTGCGTCATTGTATGATCAATTAGATCATTTTCGTCCTCCCTAGGCATATTCGTGTCCAATTAGGGTTTTTAACCAATCTTGTGCATCCAATAGGTGTGTTTGTGTCATTGGATGATCAATTAGGTCATTTTCGTCCTCCCTAGGCTTATTCTTGTCCAATTAGGGTTTCTAACCAATCTTGTGCATCCAATAGGTGTGTTTGTGTCATTGGATGATCAATTAGTTCATTTTCGTCCTCCCTTGCCCTATTCTTGTCCAATTAGGGTTATTAACCAATCTTGTGCATCCAATAAGTTCATTTGTGTCATTGGATGATCAATTAGGTCATTTTCGTCCTGCCAAGGCATATTCTTGTCCAATTAGGGTTTTTAACCAATCTTGTGCATCCAATAGGTGTGTTTGTGTCATTGGATGATCAATTAGGTCATTTTCGTCCTCCCTAGGCTTATTCTTGTCCAATTAGGGTTTTTAACCAATCTTGTGCATCCAATAGGTGTGTTTATGTCATTGGATGCTCAATTAGGTCATTTTTGTCCTCCCTAGGCTTATTCTTGTCCAATTAGGGTTTTTAACCAATCTTGTGCATCCAATAGGTGTGTTTGTGTCATTGGATGATCAATTAGGTCATTTTCGTCCTCCCTAGGCTTATTCTTGTCCAATTAGGGTTTTTAACCAATCTTGTGCATCCAATAGGAGTGTTTGTGTCATTGGATGATTATTTAGGTCATTTTCGTCCTCCCTAGGCATATTCTTGTCCAATTAGGGTTTTTAACCAATCTTGTGCATCCAATAGGTGTGTTTGTGTCATTGGATGATCAATTAGGTCATTTTCGTCCTCCCTAGGCTTTATCTTGTCCAATTAGGGTTTTTAACCAATCTTGTGCATCCAATAGGTGTGTTTGTGTCATTGGATGATCAATTAGGTCATTTTCGTCCTCCCTAGGCATATTCTTGTCCAATTAGGGTTTTTAACCAATCTTGAGCATCCAATAGGTGTGTGTGTGTCATTGGATGTTCAATTAGGTCATTTTCTTCCTCCCTAGGCTTATTCTTGTCCAATTAGGGTTTTTAACCAATCTTGTGCATCCAATAGGTGTGTTTGTGTCATTGGATGATTAATTAGGTCATTTTCGTCCTCCCTAGGTTTATTCTTGTCCAATTAGGGTTTCTAACCAATCTTGTGCATCCAATAGGTGTGTTTGTGTCATTAGATGATCAATTAGGTCATTTTCGTCCTCCCTAGGCCTATTCTTGTCCAATTAGGGTTTTTAACCAATCTTGTGCGTCCAATAAGTTCATTTGTGTCATTGGATGATCAATTAGGTCATTTTCGTCCTCCCTAGGGATATTCTTGTCCAATTAGGGTTTTTAACCAATCTTGTGCATCCAATAAGTTCATTTGTGTCATTGGATTAACATTTAGGTCATTTTCATCCTCCCTACGAATATTCTTGTCCAATTAGGGTTTTTAACCAATCTTGTGCATCCAATAGGTGTGTTTGTGTCATTGGATGATCAATTAGGTTATTTTCGTCCTCCCTAGGCCTATTCTTGTCCAATTAGGGTCTTTAACCAATCTTGTGCATCCAATAAGTTCATTTGTGTCATTGGATGATCAATTAGGTCATTTTCGTCCTCCCTAGGCATATTCTTGTCCAATTAGGGTTTTTAACCAACCTTGTGCCTCCAATAGGTGTGTTTGTGTCATTGGATGATCAATTAGGTCATTTTCGTCCTCCCTAGGCATATTCTTGTCCAATTAGGGTTTTTAAACAATCTTGTGCATCCAATAGGTGTGTTTGTGTCATTGGATGATCAATTAGGTCATTTTCGTCCTCCCTAGGTTTATTCTTGTCCAATTAGGGTTTTTAACCAATCTTGTGCATCTAATAGGTGTGTTTGTGTCATTGGATTAACATTTAGGTCATTTTCGTCCTCCCTAGGCTTATTCTTGCCCAATTAGGGTTTTTTACCAATCTTGTGCATCCAATAAGTTGAGTTGTGTCATTGGATTAACATTTAGGTCATTTTCGTCCTCCCTAGGCTTATTCTTGTCCAATTAGGGTTTTTAACCAATCTTGTGCATCCAATAAGTTCATTTGTGTCATTGGATTAACATTTAGGTCATTTTCGTCCTACCTAGGCATATTCTTGTCCAATTAGAGTTTTTGACCAATCTGGTGCATCCAATAGGTGTGTTTGTGTCATTGGATGATCAATTAGGTCATTTTCGTCCTCCCTAGGCTTATTCTTGTCCAATTAGGGTTTTTAACCAATCTTGTGCATCCAATAGGTGTGTTTGTGTCATTGGATGATCAATTAGGTCATTTTTCGTCCTCCCTAAGCTTATTCTTGTCCAATTAGGGTTTTTAACCAATCTTATGCATCCAATAGGTGTGTTTGTGTCATTGGATGATCAATTAGGTCATTTTCGTCCTCCCTAGGCTTATTCTTGTCCAATTAGGGTTTTTAACCAATCTTGTGCATCCAATAGGTGTGTTTGTGTCATTGGATGATCAATTAGGTCATTTTCGTCCTCCCTAGGCTTATTCTTGTCCAATTAGGGTTTTTAACCAATCTTGTGCATCCAATAGGTGTGTTTGTGTCATTGGATGATCGATTAAGTCCTTTTCGTCCTCCCTAGGCTTATTCTTGTCCAATTAGGGTTTTTAACCAATCTTGTGCATCCAATAGGTGTGTTTGTGTCATTGGATGATCAATTAGGTCATTTTCGTCCTCCCTAGGCATATTCCTGTCCAATTAGGGTTTTTAACCAATTTTGTGCATCCAATAAGTTGAGTTGTGTCATTGGATTAACATTTAGGTCATTTTCGTCCTCCCTAGGCTTATTCTTGTCCAATTAGGGTTTTTAACCAATCTTGTGCATCCAATAAGTTCATTTGTGTCATTGAATTTACATTTAGGTCATTTTCGTCCTCCCTAGGCATATTCTTGTCCAATTAGGGTTTTTAACCAATCTTGTGCATCCAATAGGTGTGTTTGTGTCATTGGATGATCAATTAGGTCATTTTCGTCATCCCTAGGCTTATTCTTGTCCAATTAGGGTTTTTAACTAATCTTGTGCATCCAATAAGTTCATTTGTGTCATTGGATGATCAATTAGGTCATTTTCGTCCTCCCTAGGCATATTTTTGTCCAATTAGGGTTTTTAACCAATCTTGTGCATCCAATAGGTGTGTTTGTGTCATTGGATGATCAATTAGGCCATTTTCGTCCTCCATAGGCTTATTCTTGTCCAATTAGGGTTTTTAACCAATCTTGTGCATCCAATAGGTGTGTTTGTGTCATTGGATGATCAATTAGGTCATTTTCGTCCTCCCTAGGCTTATTCTTGTCCAATTAGGGTTTTTAACCAATCTTGTGCATCCAATAAGTTGAATTGTGTCATTGGATTAACATTTAGGTCATTTTCGTCCTCCCTAGGCTTATTCTTGTCCAATTAGGGTTTTTAACCAATCTTGTGCATCCAATACGTTTGTTTGTGTCATTGAATAAATATTTAGGTCATTTTCGTCCTCCCTAAGCATATTCTTGTCCAATTAGGGTTTTTAACCAATCTTGTGCATTCAGTAGGTGTGTTTGTGTCATTGGATGATCAATTAGGTCATTTTCGTCCTCCCAAGGCTTATTCTTGTCCAATTAGGGTTTTTAACCAATCTTGTGCATCCAATAAGTTCATTTGTGTCATTGGATGATCAATTAGGTCATTTTCGTCCTCCCTAGGCATATTCTTGTCCAACTAGGGTTTTTAACCAATCTTGTGCTACCAATAGGTGTGTTTGTGTCATTGGATGATCAATTAGGTCATTTTCGTCCTCACTAGTCTTATTCTTGTCCAATTAGGGTTTTTAACCAATCTTGTGCATCCAATAGGTGTGTTTGTGTCATTGGATGATCAATTAGGTCATTTTCGTCCTCCCTAGGCTTATTCTTGTCCAATTAGGGTTTTTAACCAATCTTGTGCATCCAATAAGTTCATTTGTGTCATTGGGTGATCAATTAGGTCATTTTCGTCCTCCCTAGGCATATTCTTGTCTAACTAGGGTTTTTAACCAATCTTGTGCATCCAATAGGTGTGTTTGTGTCATTGGATGATCAATTAGGTCATTTTCGTCCTCCCTAGGCTTATTCTTGTCCAATTAGGGTTTTTAACCAATCTTGTGCATCCAATAGGTGTGTTTGTGTCATTGGATGATCAATTAGGTCATTTTCGTCCTCCCTAGGCTTATTCTTGTCCAATTAGGGTTTTTAACCAATCTTGTGCATCAAATAAGTTTGTTTTTGTCATTGAATTATTATTTAGGTCATTTTCGTCCTCCCTAGGCATATTCTTGTCCAATTAGGCTTTTTAACCAATCTTGTGCTTCCAATAGGTGTGTTTGTGTCATTGGATGATCAATTAGGTCATTTTCGTCCTCCCTAGGCTAATTCTTGTCCAATTAGGGTTTTTAACCAATCTTGTGCATCCAATAGGTGTGTTTGTGTCATTGGATGATCAATTAGGTAATTTTCGTCCTCCCTAGGCTTATTCTTGTCCAATTAGGGTTTTTAACCAATCATGTGCATCAAATAAGTTCATTAGTGTCATTGGATGATCAATTAGGTCATTTTCGTCCTCCCTAGGCATGTTCTTGTCCAACTAGGGTTTTTAACCAATCTTGTGCATCCAATAGGTGTGTTTGTGTCATTGGATGATCAATTAGGTCATTTTCGTCCTCCCTAGGCTTATTCTTGTCCAATTAGGGTTTTTAACCAATCTTGTGCATCCAATAAGTTTGATTGTTTCATTGAATTAACATTTATGTCATTTTCGTCCTCCCTAGGCATATTCTTGTCCAATTAGGGTTTTTAACCAATCTTGTGCATCCAATAGGTGTGTTTGTGTCATTGGATGATCAATTAGGTCATTTTCGTCCTCCCTAGGCTTATTCTTGTCCAATTAGGGTTTTTAACCAATCTTGTGCATCCAATAACTTTGTTTGTGTGATTGGATTAATATTTAGGTCATTTTCATCCTCCCTAGGCATATTCTTGTCCAATTAGGGTTTTTAACCAATCTTGTGCATCCAATAGGTGTGTTTGTGTCATTGGATGATCAATTAGGTCATTTTCATCCTCCCTAGGCTTATTCTTGTCCAATTAGGGTTTTTAACCAATCTTGTGCATCCAATAGGTGTGTTTGTGTCATTGGATGATCAATTTAGGTCATTTTTGTCCTCCCTAGGCATATTCTTGTCCAATTAGGGTTTTTAACCAATCTTGTGCATCCAATAGGTGTGTTTGTGTCATTGGATGATCAATTAGGTCATTTTCGTCCTCCCTAAGCTTATTCTTGTCCAATTAGGGTTTTTAACCAATCTTGTGCATCCAATAACTTTATTTGTGTGATTGAATTAATATTTAGATCATTTTCATCCTCCCTAGGCATATTCTTGTCCAATTAGGGTTTTTAACCAATCTTGTGCATCCAATAGGTGTGTTTGTGTCATTGGATGATCAATTAGGTCATTTTCATCCTCCCTAGGCTTATTCTTGTCCAATTAGGGTTTTTAACCAATCTTGTGCATCCAATAGGTGTGTTTGTGTCATTGGATGATCAGTTTAGGTCATTTTCATCCTCCCTAGGCATATTCTTGTCCAATTAGGGTTTTTAACCAATCTTGTGCATCCAATAGGTGTGTTTGTGTCATTGGATGATCAATTAGGTCATTTTCGTCCTCCCTAGGCTTATTCTTGTCCAATTAGGGTTTTTAACCAATCTTGTGCATCCAATAGGTGTGGTTGTGTCATTGGATGATCAATTAGGTCATTTTCGTCCTCCCTAGGCTTATTCTTGTCTAATTAGGGTTTTTAACCAATCTTGTGCATCCAATAGGTGTGTTTGTGTCATTGGATGATCAATTAGGTCATTTTCGTCCTCCCTAGGCTTATTCTTGTCCAATTAGGGTTTTTAACCAATCTTGTGCATCCAATAGGTGTGTTTGTGCCGTTGGATGATCAATTAGATCATTTTCGTCCTCCCTAGGTATATTCTTGTCCAATTAGGGTTTTTAACGAATCTTGTGCATCCAATAAGTTTGTTTGTGTCATTGAATTAATATTTAGGTCATTTTCGTCCTCCCTAGGCATATTCTTGTCAAATTAGGGTTTTTAACCAATCTTGTGCATCCAATAGGTGTGTTTGTGTCATTGGATGATCAATTAGGTCATTTTCGTCCTCCCTATGCTTATTCTTGTCCAATTAGGGTTTTTAACCAATCTTGTGCATCCAATAAGTTTGTTTGTTTCATTGAATTAATATTTATGTCATTTTCGTCCTCCCTAGGCATATTCTTGTCCAATTAGGGTTTTTAACCAATCTTGTGCATCCAATAGGTGTGTTTGTGTCATTGGATGATCAATTAGGTCATTTTCGTCCTCCCTAGGCTTATTCTTGTCCAATTAGGGTTTTTAACCAATCTTTTACATCTAATAAGTTCATTTGTGTCATTGGATTAACATTTAGGTCATTTTCGTCCTCCCTAGGCATATTCTTGTCCAATTAGGGTTTTTAACCAATCTTGTGCATCCAATAGGTGTGTTTGTGTCATTGGATGATCAATAAGGTTATTTTCGTCCTCCCTAGGCATATTCTTGTCCAATTAGGGTTTTTAACCAATCTTGTGCATCCAATAGGTGTGTTTGTGTCATTGGATGATCAATTAGGTCATTTTCGTCCTCCCTAGGCTTATTCTTGTCCAATTAGGGTTTTTAACCAATCCTGTGCATCCAATAGGTGTGTTTGTGTCATTGGATGATCAATTAGGTCATTTTCGTCCTCGCTAGGCTTATTCTTGTCCAATTATGGTTTTTAACCAATCTTGTGCCTCCAATAGGTGTGTTTGTGTCATTGGATGATCAATTAGGTCATTTTCGTCCTTCCTAGGCTTATTCTTGTCCAATTAGGGTTTTTAAGCAATCTTGTGCATCCAATAAGTTCATTTGTGTCATTGGATTATCATTTAGGTCATTTTCGTCCTCCCTAGGCATATTCTTGTCCAATTAGGGTTTTTAACCAATCTTGTGCATCCAATAGGTGTGTTTGTGTCATTGGATGATCAATTAGGTCATTTTCGTCCTCCATAGGCATATTTTTGTCCAATTAGGGTTTTTAACCAATCTTGTGCATCCAATAAGTTGAGTTGTGTCATTGGATTAACATTTAGTCTTTTTCGTCCTCCCTAGGCATATTCTTGTCCAATTAGGGTTTTTAACCAATCTTGTGCATCCAATAAGTTCATTTGTGTCATTGGATGATCAATTAGGTCATTTTCGTCCTCCCTAGGCATATTCTTGTCCAATTAGGGTTTTTAACCAATCTTGTGCATCCAATAGGTAAGTTTGTGTCATTGGGTGATCAGTTAGGTCATTTTCGTCCTCCCTAGGCTTATTCTTGTCGAATTAGGGTTTTAAACCAATCTTGTGCATCGAATAAGTTGAGTTGTGTCATTGGTTTAACATTTAGGTCATTTTCGTTCTCCCTAGGCTTATTCTTGTCCAATTAGGGTTTTTAACCAATCTTGTGCATCCAATAAGTTCATTTGTGTCATTGGATTAACATTTAGGTCATATCCGTCCTCCCTAGGCATATTCTTGTTCAATTAGGGTTTTTAACCAATCTTGGGCATCCAATAGGTTTGTTTGTGTCATTGGATGATCAATTAGGTCATTTTCGTCCTCCATAGGCTTATTCTTGTCCAACTAGGGTTTTTAACCAATCTTGTGCATCCAATAGGTGTGTTTGTGTCATTGGATGATCAATTAGGTCATTTTCGTCCTCCCTAGGCTTATTCTTGTCCAATTAGGGTTTTTAACCAATCTTGTGCATCCAATAAGTTCATTAGTGTCATTGGATGATCAATTAGGTCATTTTCGTCCTCCCTAGGCATGTTCCTGTCCAACTAGGGTTTTTAACCAATCTTGTGCATCCAATAGGTGTGTTTGTGTCATTGGATGAACAGATAGGTCATTTTCGTCCTCCCTAGGCTTATTCTTGTCCAATTAGGGTTTTTAACCAATCTTGTGCATCCCATAAGTTGAGTTGTGTCATTGGATTAACATTTAGGTCATTTTCGTTCTCCCGAGGCTTATTCTTGTCCAATTAGGGTTTTTAACCAATCTTGTGCATCCAATAAGTTCATTTGTGTCATTGGATTAACATTTAGGTCATATCCGTCCTCCCTAAGCATATTCTTGTCCAATTAGGGTTTTTAACCAATCTTGTGCATCCAATAAGTTCATTTGTGTCATTGGATTAACATTTAGGTCATTTTCTTCCTCCCTAGGCATATTCTTGTCCAATTAAGGTTTTTAACCAATCTTGTGCATCCAATAGGTGTGTTTGTGTCATTGGATGATCAATTAGGTCATTTTCGTCCTCCCTAGGCTTATTCTTGTCCAATTAGGGTTTTTAACCAATCTTGTGCATCCAATAACTTTGTTTGTGTCATTGAATTAATATTTAGGTCATTTTTGTCCTCCCTAGGCATATTCTTGTCCAATTAGGGTTTTTAACCAATCTTGTGCATCCAATAGGTGTGTTTGTGTCATTGGACGATCAATTAGGTCATTTTCGTCCTCCCTAGGCTTATTCTTGTCCAATTAGGGTTTTTAACCAATGTTGTGCATCCAATAAGTTCGTTTGTGTCATTGAATTAACATTTAGGTCATTTACGTCTTCTCTCGACATATTCTTGTCCAATTAGGGTTTTTAACCAATCTTGTGCATCCAAAAGGTGTGCATGTGTCATTGGATGATCAATTAGGTCATCTTCGTCCTCCCTAGGCTTATTCTTGTCCAATTAGGGTTTTTAACCAATCTTGTGTATCCAATAAGTTCATTTGTGTCATTGGATTAACATTTAGGTCATTTTCGTCCACCCTAGGCATATTCTTGTCCAATTAGGGTTTTTAACCAATCTTGTGCATCCAATAGGTGTGTTTGTGTCATTCGATGATCAATTAGGTCATTTTCGTCCTCCCTAGGCTTATTCTTGTCCAATTTGGGTTTTTAACCAATCTTGTGCATCCAACAAGTTCATTTGTGTCATTGGATGATCAATTAGGTCATTTTCGTCTTCTCTAGGCATATTCTTGTCCAATTAGGGTTTTAACCAATCTTGTGCACCCAAAAGGTGTGTTTGTGTCATTCGATAATCAATTAGGTCATCTTCGTCCTCCCTAGGCTTATTCTTGTCCAATTAGGGTTTTTAACCAATCTTGTGCATCCAATAAGGTCATTTGTGTCATTGGAAGATCAATTAGGTCATTTTCGTCTTCTCTAGGCATATTCTTGTCCAATTAGGGTTTTTAACCAATCTTGTGCATCCAAAAGGTGTGTTTGTGTCATTGGATGATCAATTAGGTCATATTCGTCCTCCCTAGGCTTATTCTTGTCCAATTAGGGTTTTTAACCAATCTTGTGCATCCAATAAGTTCATTTGTGTCATTGGATTAACATTTAGGTCATTTTCGTCCTCCATAGGCATATTCATGTCCAATTAGGGTTTTTTAACCAATCTTGTGCATCCAATAGGTGTGTTTGTGTCATTGGATGATCAATTAGGTCATTTTCGTCCTCCCTAGGCTTATTCTTGTCCAATTAGGGTTTTTAACCAATCTTGTGCATCCAATAGGTGTGTTTGTGTCATTGGACGATCAATTAGGTCATTTTCGTCCTCCCTAGGCTTATTCTTGTCCAATTAGGGTTTTTAACCAATGTTGTGCATCCAATAAGTTCGTTTGTGTCATTGAATTAACATTTAGGTCATTTACGTCTTCTCTCGACATATTCTTGTCCAATTAGGGTTTTTAACCAATCTTGTGCATCCAAAAGGTGTGTTTGTGTCATTGGATGATCAATTAGGTCATCTTCGTCCTCCCTAGGCTTATTCTTGTCCAATTAGGGTTTTTAACCAATCTTGTGTATCCAATAAGTTCATTTGTGTCATTGGATTAACATTTAGGTCATTTTCGTCCACCCTAGGCATATTCTTGTCCAATTAGGGTTTTTAACCAATCTTGTGCATCCAATAGGTGTGTTTGTGTCATTCGATGATCAATTAGGTCATTTTCGTCCTCCCTAGGCTTATTCTTGTCCAATTAGGGTTTTTAACCAATCTTGTGCATCCAATAAGTTCATTTGTGTCATGGGATTAACATTTAGGTCATTTTCGTCCTCCCTAGGCATATTCTTGTCCAATTAGGGTTTTTAACCAATCTTGTGCATCCAATAGGTGTGTTTGTGTCATTGGATGATCAATTAGGTCATTTTCATCCTCCCTAGGCTTATTCTTGTCCAATTAGGGTTTTTAACCAATCTTGTGCATCCAATAGGCGTGTTTGTGTCATTGGATGATCAATTAGGTCATTTTCGTCCTCCCTAGGCTTATTCTTGCCCAATTAGGGTTTTTAACCAATCTTGTGCATCCAATAAGTTGAGTTGTGTCATTGGATTAGCATTTAGGTCATTTTCGTCTTCCCTAGGTTTATTCTTGTCCAATTAGGGTTTTTAACCAATCTTGTGCATCCAATAGGTGTGTTTGTGTCATTGGATGACCAATTAGGTCATTTTCGTCCTCCCTAGGCATATTCTTGTCCAGTTAGGGTTTTTAACCAATCTTGTGCATCCAATAGGTGTGTTTGTGTCATTGGATGATCAATTAGGTCATTTTCGTCCTCCCTAGGCTTATTCTTGTCCAATTAGGGTTTTTAACCAATCTTGTGCATCCAATAGGTGTGTTTCTGTCATTGGATGATCAATTAGGTCATTTTCGTTCTCCCTAGGCTTATTCTTGTCCAATTAGGGTTTTTAACCAATCTTGTGCATCCAATAAGTTCATTTGTGTCATTGGATTAACATTTAGGTCATTTTCGTCCTCCCTTGGCATATTCTTGTCCAATTAGGGTTTTTAACCAATCTTGTGCATCTAATAGGTGTGTTTGTGTCATTGGATGATCAATTAGGTCATTTTTGTCCTCCCTAGGCTTATTCTTGTCCAATTAGGGTTTTTAACCAATCTTGTGCATCCAATAGGTGTGTTTGTGTCATTGGATGATCTATTAGGTCATTTTCGTCCTCCCTAGGCTTATTCTTGCCCAATTAGGGTTTTTAACCAATCTTGTGCATCCAATGAGTTGAGTTGTGTCATTGGATTAACATTTAGGTCATTTTCGTCTTCCCTAGGCTTATTCTTGTCGAATTAGGGTTTTTAACCAATCTTGTGCATCCAATAGGTGTGTTTGTGTCATTGGATGACCAATTAGGTCATTTTCGTCCTCCCTAGGCATATTCTTGTCCAGTTAGGGTTTTTAACCAATCTTGTGCATCCAATAGGTGTGTTTGTGTCATTGGATGATCAATTAGGTCATTTTCGTCCTCCCTAGGCTTATTCTTGTCCAATTAGGGTTTTTAACCAATCTTGTGCATCCAATAGGTGTGTTTCTGTCATTGGATGATCAATTAGGTCATTTTCGTCCTCCTTAGGCTTATTCTTGTCCAATTAGGGTTTTTAACCAATCTTGTGCATCCAATAGGTGTGTTTGTGTCATTGGATGATCAATTAGGTCATTTTCGTCCTCCGTAGGCATATTCTTGTCCAATTAGGGTTTTTAACGAATCTTGTGCATCCAATAGGTGTGTTTGTGTCATTGGATGATCAATTAGGTCATTTTCGTCCTCCCTAGGCTTATTCTTGTCCAATAAGGGTTTTTAACCAATCTTGTGCATCCAATAGGTGTGTTTGTGTCATTGGATGATCAATTAGGTCATTTTCGTCCTCCCTAGGCATATTCCTGTCCAATTAGGGTTTTTAACCAATCTTGAGCATCCAATAGGTGTGTTTGTGTCATTGGATGTTCAATTAGGTCATTTTCTTCCTCCCTAGGCTTATTCTTGTCCAATTAGGGTTTTTAACCAATCTTGTGCATCCAATAGGTGTGTTTGTGTCATTGGATGATTAATTAGGTCATTTTCGTCCTCCCAAGGCATATTCTTGTCCAATTAGGGTTTTTAACCAATCTTGTGCATCCAATAGGTGTGTTTGTGTCATTGGATGATCAATTAGGTCATTTTCATCCTCCCTAGGCTTATTCTTGTCCAATTAGGGTTTTTAACCAATCTTGTGCATCCAATAGGTGTGTTTGTGTCATTGGATGATCAATTAGGTCATTTTCGTCCTCCCTAGGCATATTCCTGTCCAATTAGGGTTTTTAACCAATCTTGAGCATCCAATAGGTGTGTGTGTGTCATTTGATGTTCAATTAGGTCATTTTCTTCCTCCCTAGGCTTATTCTTGTCCAATTAGGGTTTTTAACAAATCTTGTGCATCCAATAGGTGTGTTTGTGTCCTTGGATGATTAATTAGGTCATTTTCGTCCTCCCTAGGTTTATTCTTGTCCAATTAGGGTTTCTAACCAATCTTGTGCTTCCAATAGGTGTGTTTGTGTCATTGGATGATCAATTAGGTCATTTTCGTCCTCCCTAGGCCTATTCTTGTCCAATTAGGGTTTTTAACCAATCTTGTGCATCCAATAAGTTCATTTGTGTCATTGGATGATCAATTAGGTCATTTTCGTCCTCCCTAGGGATATTCTTTTCCAATTAGGGTTTTTAACCAATCTTGTGCATCCAATAAGTTCATTTGTGTCATTGGATTAACATTTAGGTCATTTTCATCCTCCCTACGCATATTCTTGTCCAATTAGGGTTTTTAACCAATCTTGTGCATCCAATAGGTGTGTTTGTGTCATTGGATGATCAATTAGGTCATTTTCGTCCTCCCTAGGCCTATTCTTGTCCAATTAGGGTCTTTATCCAATCTTGTGCATCCAATAAGTTCATTTGTGTCATTGGATGATCAATTAGGTCATTTTCGTCCTCCCTAGGCATATTCTTGTCCAATTAGGGTTTTTAACCAACCTTGTGCCTCCAATAGGTGTGTTTGTGTCATTGGATGATCAATTAGGTCGTTTTCGTCCTCCCTAGGCATATTCTTGTCCAATTAGGGTTTTTAAACAATCTTGTGCATCCAATAGGTGTGTTTGTGTCATTGGATGATCAATTAGGTCATTTTCGTCCTCCCTAGGCCTATTCTTGTCCAATTAGGGTCTTTAACCAATCTTGTGCATCCAATAAGTTCATTTGTGTCATTGGATGATCAATTAGGTCATTTTCGTCCTCCCTAGGCATATTCTTGTCCAATTAGGGTTTTTAACCAATCTTGTGCATCCAATAAGTTCATTTGTGTCATTGGATTAACATTTAGGTCATTTTCCTCCTCCCTAGGCATATTCTTGTCCAATTAGGGTTTTTAACCAATCTTGTGCATCCAATAGGTGTGTTTGTGTCATTGGATGATCA